>PVHY01000087.1:104663-343756 GCA_004024945.1 Uropsilus gracilis | reverse complement strand
GTCAAAGTATTTTCCTATAAAGTTTCTAAGCAAATCCAATTTACCTTGGTGAAGGGAAGTTATATTATTAGTCAAAACGTTTTAGTTACACTTAGGATAAATCTGCAACCTGTTGATGTGTCAAGTCCCAGTAACAAAGCAATAGATTGTTGTAGGCTATTTTGGGAAGCCTATATTGTTAGATACAAATGCTTAAGTTAAAATGTTAATTCTCAGTAACAAAGTAAAAGATTGCTTTTGAATACTTTTTAGGAAGTTATATTGTTAGTTAAAATACTTAAGTTGATGTGTTAATTCTCAGTGGCAAAGTAAGGAATTGCTTTAGGATGCTTCTAGAAAAGTTATATTGTTAGATACACCTAGGAAAAATCTATAATCTGTTAATATGTTAATTGCATATACTCATAAAATGCTGATTGCCAAAAACACTATATATATCCATAAAAATCTCAAATAAATCGCAGCAGATTCACCACCCCTTGAGTGTGTGCGTCTGTTCGTCATTCGCCGGCTCCTGTGTCTTTCCTGCCCTGCTGAACCCTGGTCATTTGGTCTGCGACCTCGCCCGGACGGTCCGCAGCAGTTGGGCTTATTGGAACTGGGAGATAGAGAACCTCTACAAGCAGTGGGCTCAGGTGGGGCCAAAGCTACCTTATCTCACAGTCTCTGGGTGCCACAAGGGTCTGATTATAGTTACAGTGGACAGAAACTAAAGTGGATCAGCAGGGTAAAGGCAACCTGTGAACCATTTAGGAATATCCCCAGATCTCTTCTGCAAGGACTTAAGCTCACTAATTTATATATATATATATATATAATATATATAATTTATATATATAATACTATATATATAGTATTATAAAATAATACTATGCATACTAACATAATATATACATAATATTTATATACACATTGTATATTGTATATTTGACTAAATAGGCCTATTAGAATCTTATTGGGCATATGTATATGCATTTTAATATATGTATTTGTATAAACACATGCACACACACATATATACAATTGTTTCCTCAGACATTTGTTAGGCATTCTAAGACCAATTTCAACCAAGTTTGTTGAATAATAACATTTGCAATAATTTTTCTTGGTTCAGGAATTTTTCCAGAGTACTTCATCTTGTCTATATGAGACAGTTTACTGTTCCTACTGGTTTCCACCTTCTTTTATTTTCCCAACAAATATCCTCTGCATCAATAAGTTGAACTAGGTATACATACTCTTTGTGTAACTTCAGAAAACATACTGGCAAACAAAGTTTTAGGAAAAAAAAAAAAAACTTCTGGAATTTTAGCTTTCACTTGTAGTCTCTTGGGAACTTGAACTGCCTCAAAACTCTTCTGTCAAATAATCATACATATTCTTTTTTTCTCATTATTTTTCTCATTCTCATTATTTTCTTTAAAAAAAAGTATCTGTCACTTATTCTAAGTCTTACTGTATGTAGTACATCATCCTGGGTTGTAATAAAACCACATAACACTAAACAGAGCAGAATTTAAATGGAAATATTCTGTTCATGAACTTTCTTAACAATCTATACACATTATGTTTATTTTGCCTGTTTTATGCATTTTAGTGTTAAAAAAATAAAATTAGAACATGAGATATTTTTCCTTATTTCTCTATATTAGGAATGCAGACAAATTTCAAGATGCATCAGGACTGAATACAAACTTTCCTTTCATTGCTCCTACTACTATTAAAGAATATGATTGTAAGAAATAATACCATGATAGCCTTGCAAACACTGCAAATAAATATTGAAGAGATCAAGTTTTTTGCTTTATCTCTGTAAGAATAGAAATATTTGAGTTCTGCTTTTTAAAATAGCTGAGAAATCACACTTCTTTAGTAATAAATTCACACTTTCTTCATTTTTACCATTGTATATAATGAGTTAGAACTTTGAGTAGACTTTCATTTGCCCATGTCTTTTTTTGGGTCTCATTTGCATGCCTTTCTGATTTCAAATCTACTTTCAGCAGACTAGCAATACGGTTTCACATTCTGTGTGTGGGGTGTGTGTGTGTGTGTGTGTGTGTGTGTGCGCGCACAAACATATATATGTATATATATATATACACAAAGATAAACATATACACACATATATTACACCATTATACATTTATTAATATTTGTTCATATTATTATCATAAATATTTTCATGAAACTCTATCAATGGCAAATGAATACTAAAATTTCAGCCATATTTTATTTGGCATACAATTCCAACTGAATCAAATTATTCTTTAATTTGTTTCTGCAGTCATACTCTGTATTCATACAGTGCTTTTTAATAACCAAGTCTCATGACTGAGTATGAATAACCACTTGGTCATTATTGGGCAATCTTTCTCAGATGTGGCTACTAACAGCAGCCTCTACCTGGCCCAATAAGCATAGAGCAGAACAAGGCCTGTGTCTCGTGCTTTCTGTTGGTCCCTTGAAAACATTTCCAGCTCACCTTCTACACTTGTGGATATGGTCTTAAAAAGTTTTTCAATTTTCAGAATGCTTGAAGTAAAATGTATGTATTTGGTAAATAAGGATTTTGATTCATACATTATGAAGATGAATCTAAGTTAGACGAAGTAAAGCAGGCATCTTAAAAACTGGATTACTTAATGGGTGTTTTAACAAGTAGTCTGCAAAGACATTCATTTAACTTTACTGGGATAAATATCATACTGATCATAGTTTTACATGTTTCTCTATACTTCACATTTGACTTGGAGTTGCCACTGGGCATTCATTTTACAAATTTACATTTCACTTATTTGTAGCAACTCCTTTATACTGCATTTCTACACTGAACTCACCACAGCTTTCTCACTACCAAACATTTGACAATCACTTGTCTCTCTTTCACCCTAATGGCCGTGGCTTGACTCACACTCTAGCTTACATCCAAACATTCTCCTCCCTCTCTCACTTAAATAGTCTATGTGAGATGTGCTCAATTACTCTCATTCACTACCCAATAGGCTCCATCTTCCTTCTCCACACAGTGACACCAAATGAGGTTGCTGTGAAACCTATAACTTTTATCTCCAATGCAATACCTCATCTGGCTCTTCAAATCTAAACTCAATCAGACTTTAGAGATTTGTCTGATTTGTGGGATTCAGCCACAAAGAGAGAAAAGATGGGGGCCAGGCTGTAAGGGGCCTGAGTCCTGGGGCCTTTGGCCCAGGCTTAGTAAAGGCCCCAGGCCTAGTAACACATGACTCTTAGTAAGCACAAGCTAAGCACACTTTCTAAAAGCTAAAGAGGATGGAGATGTGAGTTGCATGAGCTTGGCCATGTGACCAAAGCCTGGGGCCTACAGACCTTTCTGGCCCAGGCTAGTAGTGTGTGTGTGTGTGTGTGTGTGTGTGTGTGTGTGTGTGTGTGTGTGTGTGTGTTAATAGAAGCTAAGGAGTTTGGAGATTTAAACTCTGTGTTGGAGTTTGTTTTGCTGAGTTTGACTTGTGTCTAGGAGAGGCCATGCAAAAACTAGGCCTGAAAAGAAACTGAACTTTGCAGTTTCCTGTACTATGAAGTTCCTTTCTACTAGCTGAAGGAGAACAAGGAGAAGACACCATGGAGGAGTTAAAACATGTCAAAAGAGCATGTCAAAGGAGCATACCAAATGAAGATTTCTTCGACTGAACACACGTGAATGAACTCTAAAAGACTGAACAAATAAGCTGATTCATTGAAAAAATAAATAAAATGATAAACCCCTTGCAAATTCACAAAGGAAAGAAGAGAGAAAATTCAAATAAACAGAGTCACAAATGAAATGAATCACAAATGAATCATAAATGAAATTACAACAGACACAAAAGAAATCCAAAGGATAATAAGAGATTACTATGAACAATTATATTGAAATAAATATAACAACCTGGATGAGATGGACAGATTCTTAGAAAGATACAAGTATGCAAAATTGAACAAAGAAGAAATAGAGAACCTAAATAAACCAATCACATGCAACAAAATTAAAGCAATCATTGAAACTCTGTCTAAAAACAACAGCCCAGGACCAGATGGCTTTACAAATGAATTCTACTAGACATTCAAAGATGAAATAATACCTGCACTATTAAAACTTTTTTTTTTTATTTTTTGAGACTCGGTTTCACTATTTTTGCACATGGAACCCCAGGCTCTCATTGCCAGGGGTACCACAGACTCAAGCAAGTCCCAGCCTCAGCTTCCCAGGTAGCTGGGATTACAGTGCGTGTCACCATACCCAGCTGGGTTTTTTTGGAACTAGGTCTCGCTACAGGGCCCCAGACGGGACTCGAACCGCAATCCCTAGCCCCGGCCGCTTCATAGGCTGAGGCTTGCAGGCATGAGCCACAGTGCCCGGCCCTACTAAAACTTTTGAAAAAAAAAAATTGAGAAAGAAAGAAAACTGCCAAACACATTCTATGAAACAACACACTCATACCAAAACAAATAAGGACAGCACCAAGAAAGAAAAACTATAGACCTATTCCTAATGAACACAGATGCAACACTTTTAAACAAAATCCTAGCAAATTGAATCCAACGATGCATAAAAAGGATTATTCATCATGATCAAGTAGGATTTTTCCCAGGAGCACAAGAGTGGTTCAATATCCGGAAATCAATTAACATAATACACCACATCAACAAAGAGAAAAACAAAAACCATTAGATCATAAAAATACATGCAAAGAAAGCATTTTCAAAGTCCAGCACCCATTATGGTAGAAGTCCTTGAAAAATTGGCAATTAAAGGAACATATCTCAACATAATAAAAGTCACCTATGGAAAACCTACAACAAACATCATCCTTAGTGGGGAAAAACTAAAATCATTCCAGTTAAGATCTGGAACCAGACAAGGATGCCCATTCCTCCACAACTTTTTAACATTGCACTGGGCAATAAGGCAAGAGAAAGACATAAAAGGGGTACAAATAGGAAAAGTGGAACTGAAGCTATCATATGCAGAAGACATGATTCTGAAGCTATCATATGCAGAAGACATGATTCTGTATATAGCTAACCAAAAAAATCTACAGAAAACTACTTGAAACAATAAACCAGTTTAGTAATGTAGTTGTATACAAAATCAAAACAGAAAAGTCATTAACTTTCCTATACACAAAAAGTCAAATAGAAGAAGAAAAAAAAATTAAAAAAACATCCCATTTACCATAGCAACAACAACAACAAAAATCAATCCCTGGGAATAAATCTAACAAAACATGCAAAATAACTATACAAAGAAAACTTTAAAACACTGCTAAAAGAGATAGAAGAAGACATAAGGAAATAGAAACATAGTTCCTGCTCATGGATTGGAATAATTAGCATCATCAAAATGGTCATCCTATCAAAAGCAATATAGAGATTCAATGCAATTCCTATAAAGATTCCAATGACATTCTTTAAAGAGATAGAACAAAAATTACTGAAATCCATATGGAATAACAAAAGACTTCAAATATCAAAAAACTTCCTTACCAGAGAAAAAGAGAATGGAGGTACTACAATTCCAGAACACAAATTATACTACAAAGCCATAGTAATTAAAACAGCTTGGTACTGGTACAAAAAATACAGTCAGACCAATGGAACAGAATTAAGTGCCCTGAAATAAAACCACACATAATAAATCAATTAATCTTTGACAAAGGAGTGAAAAACTTACATTGGAAAAAGGACAGCCTCTTCAATAAATGGTGCTGGGAAAACTGGTCCAAGACATGCAAAAAAAGAACCAAGAAACCTCCTTACCACTTTGTACAAAAAAATCTCAAAATGGATAAAAAACCTGGATGTAAGATCGGAAACCATAGCATACATAGAGAAAAATATCGGCAAAACTCTCCATGAGTTACAATTCAGAAAAACATTTCTGGACACATCTATTGTCGGTTTAAAAAAAAAAAAAAGAAGGAAAACAAGCAGCTGGGACTGTTACATCAAACTAAAAGTTTCTGTACAGCAAAAGAAACAACAGCGAAAACAAAAAGAAACCCAATTGAGTGAGAAAAATTTCTTCCCTCCATACAAGTGGTAAGGGTCTGATAGCAGAAATGTACAAGGAAATCACACAACTTAACAAAAACAAAAAAATCCCAGGTGAAAAATGGGGAGAACTAAAAAGACACTTCTCCAAAAGGAAATATAAATGGCCAACAGGCAAATTAAATTATGCTCAAAGTCACTCGCATCAGGGAAATGCAATTCAAAACAATAATGAGACACCACCTTACACCAACAAGAATGACCCACATTCAAAAAGTAGGCAACAAGAAGTACTGGTGTGGATGTGGAGAGAGAGAAACACTCATTCTGCTGGTTGGAATGTAAACTTGTTTAGCCACAATGGAAATCTATGTGGAGGACACTCCAGATAATGAAAATGGAACTTCCATTTGACCCAGCAATTGCTCTTCTGGGAATCTACCCAAAAGAGAACTCAATGTGTATACAAAGGCAAACCTGTGTTCCAATGTTTTATAATTGCAAGGACATGTAAACAACCCAAATGTTCCAAAATAAATGACTGGATGTAAAAGATGTGGTATATATACACAAGGAATATTACTCAATAATTAAAAATGACAAATTTGATAATTTTATGATAACATGGATGTAATTAGAAGAAATCATATTAGCAGAAACAAGCCAGAGAGAAAAAGACAGAAACAAAGGGTTTCACTAATATACAGCATATAGGAAAAATAAAATTCCAGGAGGAAAAGTCAAAATAAGCTAACAATCAAACTGAAGTACACAACTGGAGGTGGGGGCACATTGGGAGAGGGTGGGATCATTCAGGGAGGGAAGGTGGTAGTTGAATCCCCTGGGATTAGAAAGACGTGAAATTTATATATAAATTATTTCATGAAAAAATACTTTCAATTGATTATATTGATTGATTAGATTAAATATATATATGTCTAAATAATAAACCATACCTTTTCTCATATGATTAATTAGCTAGACTTTAGACATTATAGGTGATACTTGATGAAGGGATTTAATTGTTCAAAGATGCTATTTAAGTTCACTTTTAAGCAAAATGTCTTTACCATTATTGGTTTGCTTAATTTTCACTGTTATTTCCTTAATGGAATAAATGTAAAACTTGTAAAAGAACAATTGAAAAATAGAGGAAAATAAATCTGTCAAGTGTAATATTTCTTAGCTAACCTAACTCCTTGTACACATACTGTTATCAATTTCCATTTATGGGTTATAATGTTGCTTTAAGATGACCAGATTATCTGAACATATGGATTCTTAAAGGATCTCACAATGAAATAATATTCTATGTGGAAATTTAATGAAGGCTTTATTTATATAAAGTTAGCGCCCATTTCCTATACTTTACACAAACACATGTGCACAAAAGCACAGATGTCAATATTTTTAGATGACTATATAACAACATATTTTCTATATAACAAAATATTTTCTAATGTATTAAACTTTTCTCATTGAACTCTTTCCAGTAATTATTGACATATGATTCATAAACCATAAAATTTCCTGGTTTTAAGTACATAATTCAGTTATCTTGTATTTTAAGTTACTAATAAGCTTTGATGTTCATTGTGTTAAAAAAAGTTGCATCTATAAACTATTAAAAACAACATCGAAAGTTGAATTCTGAATGAAGAATATGTGAAGTAAAGACATTTCTAAATATTAATAATTTTTATGTATTTCTAGAAAATATGTGCACTAATATGCCAGGGTTAAATATATCCAAACTAAAGATAAATTATATATTTTCAGTAAAAGAAAAATAGCATTGTTTAGTGTAAATCACTATGTAATAAAACTTTTAATTTTCCCTCAAAATTTTTTTGACTTCTCCATTTGATTTTTCTAGATTTTACTCTGGATTTCTGGGCAGTGATTGCTGAGACATTGGGATATCATGTCTGATGGGGTATTTTTGCTTGGAAGTCTTACGCAGGAAGTCTTTAAATCACAGGAATGTGATTTAAAGCAGGGGCCAGCAACCACAAAATGTAGCCTTTAGGGTGAGAAAAGATCAAACCACATAAATCATTACTGTAATGAAGGTTGGGGACTTGGGTTGCACAGTATCAGCTGATTCAATCTTCACTCAACTACTCACTAGCTGAAAAAACTTAAACCTATCATTTGATGCATCTAAGACTAATGTACAGATAAGATTCCTCCACATATTAGAAAGTCAATACATGTTGCTTCTTTTCATTCTCCTCCTTTTTGGTCCTTCATCTACAATAAAGGTTAGTCTCTCTAAAGAGTGTTATCTTGATTATACTTACTCAAGTGGCTTAGCTGGTCAGTTAATTGGTAAATTTAGGGTTCAATATTATCAATGAAATAAGTGTTCCTTAAATAAGTCGTTCCTTTAATATAACTTTTATAGCTTACAAAGTAATGTTCAACATCTTTGTCTTTACAAAGTAATGTTCAACATCATTTTTGTCTATACTTGTTATTTTTTGGTGATAACAAGCTCAATATGTCGGTTCAGCTTGAATACACAGTCATTCAAACAAAGACTAATCTAGGTGGTGTTGTTAAAGATACTTTATAAGTTAAAGCATATACAGTCAACTGGTAGTAAGTAAAGGAAATGATTCTCAAAAATACAGTGGATCTTTTTAACTAATCTAAAGACTGTATGAAAAGAGGTGTGTTTTCACTTCTTGTAATCATATATGTATTCTCTATGATGATATCATATTTTTCTACATATTCTTCACTTCCTTCTGAACCATAACCTATTATTCAATTTCAAAGATACTTTCCCATTCTTTACTATTTTTTATACAAATGCAATCCACTTCTGGGTATCAATCTTTATTACTTTCCAAAGACTATCACAAAAAAATATAGCCACCAAATGTTTTAATATAGTGGAGATTTTGTCTCTCACAAGGCTCAAAGTAAAAAATTAAGGTGTTAGTGGAAAGGCAGCACTCTTGTCAGAGACTCCACAAGACAATTTCTTGCTTCTTTCAGTTTCCAGTGATAATGATGGCTCCTCCATTTGTGCCACATCACTCCAATTTCTGTTGCAATGATCATATTCCTATTACTCTGTTCCATTTCTGTGTATGTTTCAAAGCTTATTCTGATTTTTTAAGTAAGGATACATGTGAATGTAACCAGGACCCATCCAAACAACCCTCTAAAGATCATTAACTAAATCACTTCTCTTGTATGTATAAGTTAATATTCATTTCAGTAAATGGGATTTTAGTTAAATTAACTAATTTATCAAAAAGAGAGATCTTCCTGCTTTATTGCCCTATCTACAAAGGTTTCTTGTTTTTTTTTTTTTTTTTACTTATCCTCTTGAAATATTCTTCAACTGTGAAAATAACTAGTTTCTTAAAAAAAAGAAAGATAAAAACTTTTGTCAATGATTTCCTCAATTTTGTGTCTCAAATCCTATTTCCATTTGGAAGAGGCAGAAAAATGAAGAAAGATTTTGGAGGTAATTCAAGTTCATTTTCCAGGATTATTTCTTATCATGCGACAATTTCCTCTTGTTTTTTCTCTGGTCACTTAATTCTTGTGTTATAAGGTATGGAGTCCTAAACCATGGTGTTTTATAAAATGTTTGTATGTTGGGAAAGGTAAGTAAAGCAAAAATTACTTTTCACAGCAAGGAAGTTACATATATCCATTGTTTGAATAAAAGGAACTTACCCTTTTACTGTTTGAAAATATTTTTTAACTCAATGAATATAACAACCATTTTAACTGAATAATAAACTAAAATCTCCAAAGAGATTACAAAATAATTAAGTGGAATGCTAATACTGAGACAAAACAAGAATTAAAATGCCATGATGATTAAGTACAAATATACACTTCAAGTTAAAATGCTTGCCTTAAAATCATTAAATGCTAAAGTATATAAACTTTACTTTTCACTAGCAATCACTCATATGCAAAGAAATACATCTTATAAAACAAAGGGCTTTGCTGTACTTTTTACTTGTTTCTCATAAAATTGACTGTGTAAATCTGAGGAATTTTCCCAATTATCTGAATGATTTAAGTAATTTAGTTAATATGGTCTGTCTTCTAGACTCACATCAGCAACTTCATTTGCTTAAATATTGTCTAAAGTGAACCTAGTGAATATAAACTATCTAATATATAAATAACTTGAAAAGTACAGTATAACATTATAAATTAGCTTTATGTTCTCAGTGATCTTCAAAGTCTGATCTGAATCAAGACCTTACATTTGTATTCTTGATAATAACCTGAAATCATACTCATTTCTGACACAGCAGGTTTTTGATAGCTCTGTAAAAAACAGAACATCATTACTTCAGGCAAGGTGACAAGGATAATCACTTTCTATAATTCATGTTTAATACCTGAATGCCAGCAAGGAATCATTATGTCCTTGGTCAAAAATTTTCAACTATACTACATCATCTGCTCTCCAGAAAATGTTTGTGAGGATGACTAGAATGACTCCAGTTCAAAGAGACTGCGTTAGATTTTTGTCAGCTTTTGAAAGTGGTGTAATTCAAAGTAATACTTGAACTGTTAACATGCAATACAGAGTTTATAGCTTCCTTCCAGTGTAATTTTCTTTAGAAGTCTAGAAATCTTATGAAATCCTTTATCGGTATATTTTTCAAATAAAGTGGCATTCATGAAAAAGAAGTTAGACACATTTATAATATAAAATGCAGTTTTGGTTTTATTTAAAACTAATTTTGAAAAGATGTGTTTTTATGTTTTTTTTTCCATAGCAAATGAAATAATTTCAATTGATATACCTTACTAACAAAGTTAACAATGAGGTTGTCTCCATCCAAAATAAAATCTTGACTTTGCTCCTTGAATGTGCAAATGTTGTGGCAGCTATATATATATGTGAGTGTGTGTGTGTGTGTATACGTGTGTGTGTGTGTGTGTGTTGGTTATCAATGCACTTTGTTGGTATGGATAAATCCTGTTTCTATTATGTATTTATTACATCTTGTTTTAATCATATAAATGTACCCATTCATATGGAAGTTTTGTCTTGTAAGCTACCATTTCCTTCCATTCCAACATTTTCAAAAAAAGAAAATCATTATCCAATTCTATATGTACTGGTAATTTCTTTTTTTTTTTAAATTTTTTAATTTTATTTAATTCTTATAAATTCTTATATAAGTAAATAAGATAAATGGTTACTGACATGCCTTCCCTCCTTCACCCCCCACACCCTTGTGTTCACTCAGTCTCCACTCTCATTGTTCTTTTGGTTTATGTTGGGTTCATTGATCCTTTGGTCTCTTTTTCCGTGATTGTGCCCATTTGTCAGGTGAGGGACTGTGTTCCAGGCCCCTGGCAGATTGTGCTTGATGGTTTGTAGTCCTTAGTTTTGTATTGGGCACCTGGTCCATGTTCATTTGGGGTCTATCGGTGTCTTCTAGTTGTTGGCTCCAGTACCATCTCCTTGCCATTCTTCTATCTCTGCACCTCATTTCTCTGACCTCTGGCCTTGGGGCTCCTTTCCCCCAGCCATTGTCACTGAGCAGGTTTCTCGACAAGGGCAGGCATCCACTGATAGACCTTGCATGTCATCTCCTCTCCATCTGCTTGCAGATTTGCTGTGAAGACAATGTGCTGACTCTGCAGGCCTCCTCTCCAAAGGCTTGGAGAGGGAACGATGTTTCCTTGGGTGGCGAGTTCCACATGGGGTTTTGATGCCTCAGCTTCTGGTGAAGCCATAGATGAAGGTTTGGTAGGTCTTTGTGACAGTTGTTTCTCCATTCCAGTACCTATTATCTCTCTGAATGATCCTTGTTCTGAATCCCACACATGTGTTCGCACAGGCTCTTTTCTGGCTCCTCACCTGCTCTATGTCGCTGTGTGTATGTTTATGCTATTAGTCCTCCTGTGAGCTAAGTGGAGTAAGGGTGAAGCAGTAAGGGTGTCATTCTCCCCCTGCCCCCGCTATTCCTAGATCATGGATGGATCCAGAGTCTTGCCTGCGCCCTGGTCAGGTCCAGGGGTCCCGGCCGGCCCCTGTGTCCCCCTTACCCACCAGGTCGACGGCAGAGGGGCCTAGTGGGTGCTATAAGGTTGCTGAATGGGTACAGCCATTGGCCTAGGTCTGCCAGCAGCTTAAAAAAGCTGTTGAAATCCTAGTTGAACATTATATTTTTAACAATGAGTTTCAGATTTATTTCCAAGTTTTTCTTTGAATTTATTTGATAAATACCTAGGAGTGAAATTACTGGGTCAGATGGCAAATCCATTTTTAATGTTTTGAGATACCTCCACAGTGTTTTCCATAGGACTGGACCAGTTTGCTCTGCCATGTTCATTACAGCACCATTTACTAGAGCTAAACTTTGGAAACAACCTCAGTGTCCCAAAACAGAGGAATGGGTTAAGATGATGTGGTATATACACAGTGTAATACTACTCGGTGATCAAAAAAGTTAAACTCAGGCCATTTGTGGCAATATGGATATAGCTTGAAAAAACAATGTTAAGTGAAAGATAAGTCAGAATGAAAAAAATGCTGACAAGTGATACTGATGTATGGAATATAGAGTAAATAGGTAAATTAATAATCAGATAAAGACAAGCTTATTGCTGACTATAGATCTGAAGTTCCAGGTGGAGTAGCAGTGGGGAAAGGGTAAAAACAAAGAGGGATGGAGACACTTTGGAGAATGGTGGTAGAATATGGATGAGCTTTTTGTAGATGCACTAAGGTCTTAATACCTGACGTGGATATCCTAATTTTAGCTCAGTTAAAAATTAATCAATTTTGATTGCACACATATATTATATATATATATATATATATATACACATATACATACATATACAAATATATTACATTGCTTTCTACCGTAGCATTCACCTTTCAACTTATCACCTGTGAATCATTTCAATTTCTTGTGCCCTTATCTCCCCCAATTTTACCCTCCTTCCCCTCTTTTGCCCTATGCTTCCTTTATGTTGGCAGTTTTAAATTTTTTCATCTGTTTGTCTCATTCATGTAAATGAGATCATCCTGTATTTCTCTTTTTTTTTCTGACTTATTTCTGCTAACATGATTCTTCTAGCTCCATCCATGTTGTTGCGAAAAATGTTTGTCTTCTTTGATTGATGAATTATATTCCATCACGTAAATATACCACATATTTTTCAGCCATTCATTGGTTTTGAGACATTTGGATCATTTCCATATCCTGGCTATTGCAAATAGTGCTGCATAAACATCTGAGTACAAGTGTCCTTTTGAATTAGTGTTTTTGTATCCTTTGGGTAGATTCCAAGGAGTGGGATTGCTGGATCAAATGGAACATATAAAGGATCATTGGAAGAACACCAATAAATGAAGAACCCACTCAGAGTAGCAATGATTGATTTAAGAGGTAATTCTAGGAGAAGGCATATAAGAAAAGATGCATCAGATCTTAGAACCAAAGTCACTTCATCTTCCCTCCTTCTGCAATGTAGCAGTTACACTGGCAGTCCCTGATGGACCAAAACCTTTCCAGAAAGAGTATTCTGCAGCTACATGAGGGGATTTCTGAAAGTGATAAGCTTATAGGCCTGGAATCTGAGAATTATACTGAGTCCTAGGAGTATCAAAATGTAAATAACCAATATAGTCACCAATGCTGGTGAACTTAAAGAAAGTTATATATATATATATATATATATATATATATATATACTAGTTTGCACACACTGAAGTGTCTGGCTGTCATCCTAATAAAAATAAAAATGGTTTAAAATAATCAATTAATTAAAAATAAGCATAATTAGATATTTCAAAACCATGTTCTCTTCACTCTTCCTTATTCAGCTCACTGATACCTATCTCTAGGATTTATCCTTTTTTCATCTTTAAAATTCTCTTAAAAGGTAACAAAAATTCTCAAAATAATATTGGGTTTACAATTGCCTACTTTTGAAAAAAATGGGTTAGATGCTGGATAGTTAATTAAAACAGGGTCAGGCATCTTCAGATATATATTTTAAGTAATAACATAAAGGGAAAGACTGTTGAAAGCAATGAAAGTAGTGTAGCTACATAGAGGAAGAACATAATAGAAACCAATGTGGTTTGAGAGTATGACTACTGATGAGTGGGAGAGTAGACTGTTAATGAAAGAGAATCAAAAAGTGTGCTTGGATGTTTATTGCAGCATTATTTATAATTGCAAGGTCCTGGAAACAACCCAAATGCCCCAAGACAGATGACTGGATGAAAAAGATGTGGTATATATACACAATGGAATATTACGCATCAATAAAAAATGACAAAATTTGATGAATTTTTGGTAACATGGATGTATCTAGAAGAAATAATACTGGTAGGAACAGGTCAGAAGGAAAAAGACAAAAACCAAATGATCTCACTAATATATGGACAACCAAATGAGAGTACACAACTGTGGGAGAGGACAAGCTGGAGTGGCCAGGGAGGGGAGGTGGGGGGAGACCCCCAGGGATCATAATGATGTGAAATATATATATATATATGTATTTGAAAAAAAAACATATTTAAACATTAGAAATAAATGATGCTGTAGGACTTATCTATGACACAGTGGAGAATTTGAGTCTTATTCTATATATGACTGGTTTTTAGAGAAAGTTTTTGAGGGGTTTTTGACATGTACATATTAAATATCTTGGAAACATATGAAAAAGAAACAAAAACAGAAGCAGGGAAAGCAGGTGAAGGACTATTATTTCAGTATGCAAATGATGACACAGAAATGATGAGGACTTCATCATTAATGTGTTTACAAAAGATAACAAAATATACAATCAGGATTTGTTTTTTATTGTGTTAAAATCAGCATAACTTGCTTATGGTTAGATGTGGAATATGGAGAAAACAGTTACTAAGGAAAATTCCTAACTATTTGACTTGAAAGTTTGAACAATTTGGTCAGTTATGGTAAACCTGAGTCTTGGAAAAGAACAGGAAGTTTCATTTAATTGAATTTGAGTTGCTACCTTGATATCCAAATTCTCATAATATTGATACAAATTATGTAACCAAACAAATATCACTTGTGGTTTCAATTAAGAAAGAAAATACCTATCTTATCTAGTTACATTATAATATTTGGATCTAATTGAAAGGGTCTATTTAAATTTCTTGTCTATTAATTCTCTTTTACTCCCCATTTGAAGAAGATACTTTTTACAGATACCAAAGGAAACTATTTCTGGAATGGAATCATACATAAAACTGCATTGGAAAGTTTTCCTTATACATGGTATTGTGCTATGATGCAAATAATTTCTTTTGATAATTCTTATAAAAATCTATTTGGAGTAGAAAATGTCAAGGCAATTTTAATGATGTGAAATATGTGTTATTACATTCATTTCTGCAAATAATGCAATGATTATTGTATTTTTTGGTCTTGTACCCTTTTTATATGTGTTTAAGTGTCATTTAGATGAAAATGGAGACTAGCAAAATATTTCTGTAAGAAAGTTGTACTCTCTGAGACTATGGTAAAAAATAGAAACAACAGTATAGCCTTGTGCATTCAGGATGAAAGATATCTCCCTAAATTATTGTGAACTCTCTGAATTTGCACTTATGAGTACATCTTTGAATCCTAAGAGGATAATCACTAAGATTAAAAATATAATAACTAAAAAATAAGACAAATAATTAGCATCTAAGAAAGCTTAGGTGAAGACTGAAAATCACCACCATTGGTGTATATTCAAGTGAGGAACATATGACATCATGATAAGTCAAGATACATCTGAAGAAAATAAATAAAAGGTAACACTACTTAAAATTAAAATAGGTTGCTATAAATGGAGTTACATCATAAAGGTGCCAATAAGTTTATGAGATTTTACATTTTCACTTTATACTTTTTAAGACCAACCAAGCATCTCATTTTTAAAAGACTTAAACATACAGGTGCAAGCTATATTACCATATTTGATGTGAAATGCAAATTTACTATTTAAATAACTTTATTCCTATTTGACTGAAATTTTAATTATGACAAGATAATTCACTTATTCACATGTTATTAGGAAAAATTAAAATAAAGCAGATGATATGAAATATTTTCATCTCAGAAATACTTATATATTTGTGTAGCTTAGTTTTATATTTTTATAATACAGACTGAAAATAGTGTCAAGAAAGCAAAAAAAAAAAAAAAAGCTGAGGCAATCAAGAGACAACTTTCAGATATCACTACTACTATATAATCAAAAGTATCCAGACTTTGTATACATACACATTATTGCTACAGAATCAAATGAAAAACTATCGGCTCTTTTGAAAATGTTCATTATTCATATCAATATGGACTTATTTGTGGGAAATAAATCTCTACATCATTCTTTTGATTTAATAGAATTGATAAATACTGTGCTATAATTTATTATTGCTTCTGTTGATATATTTTACTATGTGTTGTGTCTCTTTTTAAAAATATATTAAGTTAAAACTGCAGGCAACTTTAAAATATACACCGTAGTCCTTTAGAAAAGGAATCTCTTAATAATGCAAAATTGTACTTAATAAATTTGTTGAGTATTTAGCCTGTGTTAAGTTTCTCCTTAGAAAAACATCTATTAATTGTGTTTGTATTAGTAACTTCTGAGATGAAGAACTGAGTGCAGAAAATTTGCATTACTTTGCCACAGTCACCCAGCTAGAATGCAAATGAATTAATTCTGATCCAGAAGCTAAATTGCTACTGTATTATTAAATTAAACCACATCTGGATGATTGAAGGATTGCCTACTATTGTGCAGAGTTTCACAGATAATGATGAACTATTTTAGGATATCAGTATTGATGTTTTCTTAACCCCCAAAACAATATATTAGAAGACTAACCTTCAGTTTCTGTCAAACTCCTATTCCTGTTGGGGACTCAAGTATGGTTATTCCACTTTGTAGTTTTTAAAGCTACTCAATTTCTGCAAGACTTTTTTTGTCAAAAAGTCAAATAATCATGTCCTTCTAAAGGAAGTAAGTTAAGAGCCTTGGAGTTTGCCTGTAAGATGAGTCACCCCCAAGCACTGATATTTAGACAATAGAAATAGAAAGAGGTTACAACTTTTCTCCCCGCTTTGGCTACAACTATTGACTGTAAACCCCAGTAAAATTTCATAACCTTGGGGGCACAAACAACACTCTTTTGAGGATTAAAAATCAAAACCCAGTGAGGGCATAGAAACCTGCTACACTTCTTTTTATCAGAATTATAACTCTTTTGTCATTCATGACTTCAACACCATACAGCTATTTTCGTTCATCAAAAGCTTTCATGTGTGGTTGACAGCACTCGGTGCCTAAAAGTATGGGAATGAGAGAGGAATCATCCACTTGGTCTCCCTTGGCAGAAGAATAGTCTTGTTCAAAAGTGACATCTTTAGTCTCCAAGGAGATTTAAGAGTTAGATCTGAAATGGTCAACTAAACATGAATGCATTAACTTGAGTCAATATCAAAACATTAACAAATATGGGTTTTAAGGATTTGAGAAAATTGAAACACTTACTGTTGACCCTGGAAAGCCATTACAGGAGTTTATTTTCAATGAAAGGAATTATGTCATTTAGAAAATATTCCATTTCTCTTAGCAATTTTTTAAGAAAATGAGGAAAAACAAATATCTGGGGCTACATCAAGTTAAAAAGCTTCTGTACAGTAAAAGAG
This sequence comes from Uropsilus gracilis, assembly GCA_004024945.1. NCBI lineage: Eukaryota > Metazoa > Chordata > Mammalia > Eulipotyphla > Talpidae > Uropsilus > Uropsilus gracilis. Next base: position 326,048 of record PVHY01000087.1, on the reverse strand, counting down.
ACAATAAACAAAGCAGACAATAACCAAAAAGACATCCATGTAAATGGGAAAAAAAATTTTGTTCTTTATACAAGTGATAAGGTGCCAGATGCTATCACAGATCAAAGTGAGCTCACGCTATGAAATGAGTAACATTTCATTTTACTACCTAATCTGGCCCCAGAAAACTGGAAACAAGATAGGCATGAGAACCTCTAAAGAGTGATAAGTGTCCCATCCCTCCAATCCCAAAGGAAACATTCTTTAAAGAGAGAACAATCATTTTTTTAAGTGATCCCCCACCCCCAATTACCTCACAAGAACCAGCAAAGTTAACCCGTATACCAGTTAACCAGTTTTTGGCTATGATAGGTGCAAAGCATCCTATAAGGGTCTGATTTCAAATATCTGAAAAGAACTCACTCACATAGTTTAACAAAACCAAGCAAAATATCTAATCAAAAAATGGAGGAAACAACTAAAAAATTGCTTCTCCAAAAAGGAAATACAAATGTCCAACAGGCTGATGAAAAAATATTCAACATCACTAATAATCAGGGAAATGCAAATCGAAACCACAATGAGATGTCATCTCAAATCAGTAAGAATAAGAATAGCCCATATAAAATAAACCCACAATAACAAGTACTGGCATGGATGTGGAGATAAATAAACACTTCTACACCACTGGTGGAAATACAAACTGATCAGCCACTATGGAAAGCTGTGTAGAGAACACTTAAACTACTGAAAACAGAACTACCATTCAATCCAGTCATTCCACTATTGGGAATCTACCCAAAGGACACCAAAAACACCAATTCACAAGGACACTAGTACTTGGATGTTTGTTGCAGCACTATTTACAATAGCCAGAATTTGGAAACAACCTAAATGCCCCCAAACCGAAACTGGATGAAAAAGTTGTGGTATGTATAAACAATGAAATATTAGTCACTAATCAAAAAAGATAAACATGAGGAATTTTTGACAAAATGGATGAACTTAGAATCATGTTAGCAAAAATGTCAGAAATAGAAAAAGAAAACCAATGGTCTCACTTATAGAAGTTATATAGGGAAAAAAAAGTTCAAGAGAAAAAGTCAAAACAAGCTAACAATTGAACTAAAGCATATACCTAGGGAGCTGGAGGGAAAGGGAGAAGTTAGGGAAGGAACAAACTCAAAAGATCAAGATGATGATTCATGGGTGATATGGTGATGGGAGAACCCTGGGGAATACAATGATGCATATATATGTATATATATATATATATGTATATATATACATATATATATATATATATATATATATATACTTATATATCTTATACTGAGACTTGCCTATGCCATGCCATAGCTGAAAAATGCCAAAAAGAATCAAAGCATTGCTAATTTACAGGAATGATTATTCTTAAGCGAATGGGAACTTGTGAGCCCAAAAATGTTCTCATAGGAAAACTGGTTAAAGTCAAAACTAACTAAATATTATATTAATAACTACCACTTGACTCATTTGGCTTATAACCAAGGTATATGGTGATGATATTAATACCTACCTAGTTCATTGTTTTAATGATTAAACAATGAAGGGAAATCACTAACATTCATGTAGTAAGCAAGATATATGTATATATATATATATTCATGTAATCATTAAAAGCCTATACTGTATTTACTATAATTATATCAAAATTTATCATAATGTTAACAGATGACCTCCTACACCTCCTCTATTTGGGCCAGAGTGTCATGGGTAAGTAGCTATATTTTTAGAGAGGATATACATAATACAGAGGCATGAGATCTTTCTGAATTTTTCTCGGTGTTCTTGGAGGAATCACATTTCTCACCTGGGCAATCAGACGCCTACTATTTGGTGAACATTGCCATAGCACTATAGGAAAAACTATTCCTTTTATGTTGTTATCATTTGTGCTGCTTTTGTTGTTATTACTATGTGACAAGCACTTCTCCCACATTATTTTTAGTCTTTCCTGGACAGAAAGATAGTGATATATTTTGTCCATATACTTCAAAAATGTCTGCACTGATCATTTGCCACAATTTTACCAACACCAAAGTAGATGTACTTCTTACATCCAGACTCTTCCCACAAGAAAATGTTATTCTAATAGAAGTCCATTATAGTTATTGTGATAGTAAGATATGAGAAGAGATTAAAATGATACACATACAGACTCAAGTGTTCCTTCTTCAGCACAACTAATTATATATATATATTTATATGTATATATATAAATATATAAATATGATTGTATTTGTAAAAGTAAAAATTCTCAAAGAAAGTAACAGCCTTTCCTTATCAAGGAAAAATTATTTATACTACTTTCATGTCATATATTTAGTCTAGATCATCTAAATTTTCATTTTTCCATGATCAAAATATAAAGATTGATGGAGTGTAATCTAGGCCTTCACATTTAACTCTAATTTCTATTCTGAAGATTAAAATGTGCCTACATCCAATTAAAAGGACTCTACTAACTGATTCAGTTAATCATCCTGCCCTTCTAGACTCATTGCATCCACTATAATCACTATGATCAGTGTTTTGGTAAAGCTATCAATCAAAATGATGATGTTTAGATATGGATAGCTAGCTACCCATATAGCTAGACAGTTATAGACAACCAGCTACCTAAAGTCACTCCCCATCAATCCAGTCAGAAATTCACAGCATATATTTGATAATAATGAATTATAATAAACTTAAAATCATAACACTAATTAATAAGTATGTTGGCTCTTGATGCCAAGAAATACTCCCAATATTTAACTCTGAGAAAAATAGTAATTAAATACATGAAAAATGTTTAAATTTTTCTATTACACACTTTAATTCTTGAAAATATGTACAACTCAGTGTTATTTTTTGATTGAAAAATAACTGATGATAACTTTTAAACACACATTTTCAAATAGATATATCAAGGAGAGCACAAAATGCAACCACCAAGCAAACAGGCATTTATTTCTATTTGAAAACTTAAGTTGTTGCACCCTTCTTAAGAATTTTCCAACTCATCCTTAAGGGATGACCAGGATTGTTTGCTGAGTTGGTTGATTAAATGCAGTTGCCTGATTAAATAATAAGTGGAAAAACTTGTATGCAAAAAACTTTATTTAGAAGACATGTGGAATGTGTAATTTATACAGATTTCATGTTTTCTTACTTTTATTATATTTTTAGAAGTTTTGTCTAAAACCTTCCTAGATCAGTTTATAAAGTTCTGTGAAGATGATCATCCAACTACATAAAATTATGTCCCTTTAATCAAATACCAGCAACCAGACCCTCTACAAGGTCTCAGCATGAGTACTACTGGGTGTATGAATTAAGATTAGAAGGCTCCTTGAATATGATTTATGTAAATTGATTCAATATTGAAGTTTCAGGTGTTTCTATGTTTGGATCACTTCTCAGAATATTCTGAATAACTTACAATCTAACATTCTGACTCATACAGTTGGCACTGTTTCATTAGCTGGAGTTAGAATCCCTGGCAAATTGCTCACTACCTTTCCTATAACCCATTTATTAAATTAAAAAGCATTATCCTTCAAAGACCTTTTATATAACTGTATTTGCACATTTATTATGCAGAACACCTCTCTAAAGTCCTTGATATTGTCAATAAGAAACTCAGAACTGCTAGATAAAGGCTATTTGAAATATTTATCAACCCACTCTGTCAGTGAGTTCCCCTAGAGATTTAAATTTGAGAAGAGTATGAATGTAAGTCAGTCCTTTATTGGTATTTCCCTTGCTAAATCAATTGTAGTTGACAGGTCTCACACTTTGAGTCACTTGGTCTCAGGATTTTATGTGAAGAATAATGACAATAACCATTGTGGTAGAATTACTGTTTATTTTTTTGATGTGACATAATCAACATCTTTAGTTCATATCTTCGAAACTTCTCAAAATGCAATGTAGTAGTCACATAAACATAATTTCTTTATTTAGAAAGTAGTTATATCTCCCCTGGCTATCATTACTTTTATGTTTCAGGCTAATATTTATATAGCTAACTAACATAGGAGCAGGCAATGAAATAAAAGATTATTAAGGTGCACTTGGGTTTACTCTAAAATCTTATTGTTATGTCCTTTAATTCTAAGTTGGTAAACTTTTAAGAGTATATGACTATCTTCAATATAAAATTCAAAATGGATATATATATATTGATCATATATCATGATTATAATACCTTTAGTAATTTTCTTACACACCATTCTAGATTTAAAATTGAGATAACATTAATGTATTTATATCCTACCATCCCCAATTATTATTACTCTATTCTAATTAATAAAATATCTATCACTATGAACAATGCTTCAAAAGCTGGGAATTTAGTAAAGAAAAATAGATCTAAGAAAAATAACAGAAGCTTCATTATCACAATACTCTTCAGTGTGAAATTGTATACATGCAATTCAATAGTTTTTACCTCAAGATTACAAACTTACCTTGTTTTATACACATACTTTCTCAACATTATATCATAATAACAAGCCATAAAAGATTAAAAAAAGCAAGTCGTTTTCAGCAGTCTGCATTTTAGTATCTTCCATGAACATGAAAAGATATTAAAATTAATCTTTTTTGATATTATATACTTGAAATAAATAATTTCAAAGCAAGTAAGTACTTCCTAAGAATGAGATTAAAATGATATATGGTTAATTTCTTTTTATCTGATAAAGCTTTTGTATAAATGGATCAACCCATTTGTACATAGTGTCTCAATTCAGTATCATTTCTTAGGCTAATTCCAACATTTTATAATAGAACTAGTATTGCATATTAATGTGAAATTTTATTTTTTCACAATCAATACTATGATTTGCAGTGAAAACAAGCCTTACCCAAGCTTTCAAGTTGGCATCTCTCAGGTGGTCCTTGATTTATTAGGAAATAAGGAAACTTTATTGTTTCCTTCATTTTCTACCATCATCATCCATTAGAGAAGATTACCTTGCATTATTCCTACAGCAATGGATCAGAGAGTCAACAGGTTACAAATCAAAGAGAATGAAGATTTTTGTTTTTATTCTGAATAAAGGTCACTAAGCTTCCAAAGGTCCAGTCTGATGAGGAGTCAGGACAGCATTTGAAATTTTTCCTGTTTGCACATTGTAGTAACATATGACAGAAATTTATGATATTGTATATGATATGATTGATTTAAAATATGCTCCACCATATATGCATCATTATTTACAATAGTAAAGTGCAAAAACAACCTACATGTCCATTAGCAGATAACTAGACAAAGAAGATGTGGAATGCTCATCAGTTATAAAAAAGTTTGAACTTCCTCCTTTTGTGACAGCATGGCTGAAAATAGGTAGCATTATTATATTATACTTAATGAATTTAGTTAGAGTAAGACAAACACTGCATGATTTTGTTTATATGTGGTATGTAGAAAATATGCATGAATTAAATAAAACTAAGCTAAAGATTAGACTATAAGACAAACTACTGCATATAAGATGGAATGTGGATGGAAGGATGGGTTAATAGGATGAAAGCTCAATTGTATGGCAAAGATAGAGCATGAGTTTTATTGGTGACCTTAATGTAGCATAGATCCATATAAATTCTCAGTGATGCACAACTAAATATAAATTGTTTCAATGCAATATTCCTCAGTAAAAATTCAATAAAATTATTTAATTGATGAGAAAATGAACACAGTAGCTCAGACATTTTAAGTGATCTACATCATACATTAAATGATCACTTCTAACTTCCAGTCTAGCTTTTTTGATCAAATCTGTTAAAAAGAATATTGTATTTTCAATGAGATAATTACTGTCAAATATAATTCCTCCAACACATTTTGTAGAGAAAATACATGGGTATTATAACAAATGTTTGATTGTTATTATTAGTCATTGTGTCTACTTAATATGAATACATATGTCAATTGTTTATTCTCATTTATAGCTTTGCCCCATTTTTTGATACGTAGATTTTGAAGTATTCTTATTTTATCTTGGTTGCAGATTCTTGCTTGTACATTCCTTTACTTTTTACTAGATGATTATATTAAGGTAATAAAGGCATTTACCATAATCCATATAAGTAGAGAATTATCATTGAGACATAATACTAATACATTCAAATACTAATATATTCAATACTAATTCATTGAACCTTTTGATGGTTACCCATTTTTTGTTACAATTAAATTTAATGATTTGGGGATACTTAATATACATGTGATAAAAACTGAAGTTTCAAGGATGAAAATTTTAATACTTGTGATGTACGATCTTTAGACTTTAACTGGCTTTGAAAACATCTTGATCAGAAATGATGATCTTTATTTTGGTTCTGTCTGGTTTAACCTCTGTTACCATATGTGTTTCTGGACAAATATGTACATTATTTGTTTTGAAGGAATTTTTAAAAAAATTATGTGAATGATAGTATTTACACAGTATGTCACTATGCAAATATATACATAGAAGCTGCAGTGAGCTGGAGATGTGTATTTTAATGTCAGAAAATGTTCAAGGGAAAGTAACTTAAAATAAAAGTCCAAGATTAGCAAATTCTTCATTTTATGAATAACAAAGGAAAAAAATAAATTGATATTCAGAATATCGTTACTCTTAGGTAGACACTGAATTTTAAGTAAAATGGAGGAACTGTATTGCCAGAAACAAATCCTGTCCTTCATATCACTATTACTACTTAAATAGTATGAATGTTAAAATGAATTTCTAAAATTAACATTTTCAATTAGACAATCTAACTTTCAGTGAGGCATACTTTTAACTTGATGTACTACAAGGTTATGCTCGGAAATTTTAACTTCTTTTTATCCTTTCAAAAAAACTGCTCTTTGATTAAAATTCAGAAACATTTTGTTTAGATTTAAGGAAAAACACATTAACTTACTTTTCTTCAATAAATACACAGAAATCCTATGCCTAGAAATGTCAAAGACAGCTATACACAAGTTGCTTGTCAAGAATATTTAATTCAAGAAATACTATTTTATAAGCAAATATTCCACTTTTTAAGGCAATTTTATTTAACTTGTCATCACTTGTTTAGCGATGGACTAGTTTTTCCCAGAACATTAGCACTCTACATCTGTTGACATATAGAAATATAATATACTAATATAAACATAAATATAGGTAATTCAAAAATTTTTTTCCTAGAGGAAAAAATTTCTGTCAAAATACTTTTTTTCCAATGAAAAAGCAAAAATGAAAGTAAATGAAATTTCTGGAATACTTTAGGAAAAGCATGCAATGAAATTAAATCAGAAAATTTACTTAAGAGTAGTAGGATTTTTAGACAGTTTTTGGACAGATTTATATATGCAGTTGGTTTTATAAAATATAAATTGCAAGTTATCAACTTACTTTTCTTGCTTTACCTAGCAATTTCAGATTGTGTAATTCTGATAAAGATGGACAACTGTGTTCAACTAGAAAATATGTGTTAGTTTAAGCACATAGAGTAGAGGAACAATGGAAATAAATACAGTATGACTTTTTCTTTTGCAAAAGGACCAAAAAATATTAATTTCATCTGTGTAACAGGAATTATAAAATTTAAAAAAGTTTGCACATTAAAAAAGACATACTTGCAAACAAATCAGTGAGGTCACTGATTGAAATTCCACAACTCCAAGTTTACCTCAAAATACTTAATACAGAGAGGTTAATGAACCAGCAATAATCTCACTTTAGACTTATTGCTGAAATCCTCTCTCCCATAAAAAGATAATGTAATCAAACAAAGCCAACTATATTAAGCAAGGGCAGGCAATGATTTTACTAAATTTTACCAGTACCTCTCTAATAAGAATTTGTACATCGTGCAGAGATATAATACCTATTCATACCTTAGAACTCATAGGCATATGGGAAGAGAGAGATTTCACAACAAATAAAGAACAACTTAATTGTCAAGGTGGTATGTTAGAAGGTGGTAAGTACACAAGAAAAACAAGATCTAGAGCCAGATTACAGTGAATAAACACTTTAGAAAATTGGTGTGCTTAGGTCAGCTTCACTAAGAAACTGAGAATAACATTTGAGCCAAGACTAAATGAAAATGTAATTATTTCACAAAAATGTTAATCAGTTTGATGCCCACAGGGACTGGTTTGAAATGGCAGAGGCAAACAGTTGGAACAGTTAATGTTCTCATTGTTGAAAATATGGGTTTTGGAATATTATCTTACCTTGGCATAAAAGTCTGAAAAAGCTAGGGTTAAATAGGTTGAAATTAGACAATTTGTGTTACATGCACATCTTTATTTGACAAAAAAATTAACATCAATTCTACAAGTTAACAAATTAACATCAATTGTACACAACTTTTTGAACTTGAATTATTGTGCATAATAATCACTCCCATTCTATGTTGGTGTCAAATAGTTAAAGATTGTATTACTTTATGGGGAAGATTGTGTAAGTTCTCATGAACAATTGTAGATAGAAATCAGAAATGATCAAGTGAAGCTTGGAAAAAGCTGTTTTTTAGATGTTATCATAATCATCTAGTGATCTGAGTGTTTTCTTAGGCACTTGTTAAGTACTATTGAATATTTAGCAGCAGTTATGGGAACTAAATGTCAGTGAAAATTGCTAGATTACCCCAAAATCTACTTTCATAATTTTAGAAGGTATATTAATTTTTAGCAATGGAAACATGCAAAGCAAGATGACATCATTTTTGAATTTTTTATAAAAACCTATTTTGCATAGAAATATGAAAGTGTAATCATACATATAGTGTCAAAAATTTAAGTAGCCCATTAAGTAATATGACAATTGAAGCTTTAAAGACAATTTTACTAATAGTGAATGATCATAGCCACATGTCTGCTTTATCTGTATCCTTGCTTTGATAAAATAGAATTAAAGTAATTTTTTAAAGTCAGATCAATAATTGAAAAGATGGCATGGAGGGAACATCTAATTATATACTTAGAATTTTCAAATTGTTAATAATCTAGTATTCTAGATTCAGAAATATTTGAAGTTTTCAAGTGTTCCTGCAGAATGACTTGTATTTGAAATTGTTTCCTCACTTTCATATAACTATTCATTTTTATTTATAAACAATAGGTTAAAAAAAGTTACGTGTGTGCATAGGACTTGAAGAACTCTTGCAGTAAAACCATTTTGACATATTATGATTGAATGCTTGAAAATGTATGTGAATCTGTGTAAGTGAATGCATGTATGTTGGAAGTCAATATTTTGTAGAGAATTAAATGTCTTAATTTCCATTTATAGTTAAAAATATCCACAAAAATATAAGTAAATAAGTATGCTAATTTGAAGTTAATATACATAATCATATCATATGTATTATATCAAAAATCCTGAAGTACAATACTATTTAATCATTTCACAACTGTTCTAAAATATAAATGTAAATTTCATGACTCACTATGGTCCCTTGAATTTCTTATAATTATGTGTTATTTCTACCAGGTTCCTATTGCAAAAAAAAAAAAAAATTGGGGAAAACAGGAAGGATTTAAAATATATACCTTATTCATTAACTGCACATTAGTAAAAAAGTATAAAAAAAGACTAGTAGGAATTTATTGGCAAAAATAAAATGTGCTAAACTTCATTGACCTCAAGGGAAGCAGTGGTGTTTTTCCAATCTTCTACTTTCAAGATTCTAAGAAATCATGTTCAATTTAATTGTGGAAAAGAGATAAAAAAGATAAAAGACATTAGGTTGGAAGTTGCATTGAAAGGCAGGTTCATTTATAAAAAAAATCCAGATTAATGTGAAAATAATTCACCAGTTCAATTACCTGAGAAAATGAAGATGGGAGTTTGTAGTGTTACTGATGACCATAATGGAAAGGAGAAAGGGAATAAAGATTTTAATTGAGCATATGTGAACAGAAAAAAAGCTACTTTAAATAAAAATAAAGTCAGGCCAGGTCTTCCCCAGATACAGAGATTTTTGAAAGCATGTATTAAAGGAGAAGTTCAACCCAGAAGGGTAAACTAACCTCTTTCAAGAATACAGAGCAACTGGTAATTCAAGGTTATTGAACTCCATACAATACCTTGTAATTGTTCATAAAGTCGTGCATATTTTTGTGATTTGTGAATTAATAAACTGTAATAGGCTGTTCTTCACTATATTTTATTTTCATTTATCAACTTTCTATTTTACTTTCGAGAATAACTGTTTATAGGTGACGTCTATGGTGTGGGGTAGGTTTATACCTGAAAAGTAGGATTAATTGCAGCAACAAATGCAAAGGAAAATTTCATGAGCATTTGAGATTTTTACAATGATTGTTCATTTATTTTAAAAGTGGTATGTGTTAAATGAGAAAAACATTTTAAACTTCATTTAACAAAACACATTTAAGAAAAATGTGAAATCATCAAAATCAAAACAGAAAGTCATCCTTAATCGAACCACTAACACAAACTCTATACATATTTTAGTATTTATTCCTCAGGTCTTTCTTCTGAAGAGCTAAAGCTATGAAAATACTTGAAAATGTTATGATGAGGTGTATATTATTTTATAACACTTTTTACTGTATATGTCACAGATATAATTCATATTATAATTATGTACTCTTTTAAAAAATTATAGGAGTATCATCTAAGACTGCCCCATTAGATAACTTATCAAAATAAAATTCCTTTGGATTAATTTGATTTTTAAATAAATTGTATGCATTTTTTAATAAAGTGATATATATTTAAAAACATTTTTGTTATGCATGGTACAAAATATTTCCTTATTAATCCTGGAAGTGGAGATACTGATATTTATTATAAACAAAATAATGTCCTCTTTGGCACTAGAAAAACAATAAATACTATTTGGCAACTATAAACCTGATATTTTATTTGTTTATTTATTTGTTAATTAATTAATTAATTAATTAATTTGTTTATTTATTTATTTAGACTAGGTCTCGCTGTTTTTGCCCGTGGAACCCCAGGCTCTCGTTGCCCGGGATACCACAGACTCAAGCAACCCCCAGCCTCAGCTTCCCAGGTAGCTGGAATTACAGGCGTGCACCACCGCACCCAGCTATTTTTTTGGAACTAGGTCTCGCCACAGGTCCCAGGCGGGACTTGAACCGCGATCCCTAGCCCCAGCCACTTCATAGGCTGAAGCTTACAGGCGCAAGATACCGTGCCCAGCCTTAAACCTGGTATTTTAAATAAAATTTTCTACAAAGATGGAACTACTAGATATTTTCTGTTCAATATGTGGTCATATGTAACTAATGGATACTTGAAGTTTTGCTAGCATGAGCAACTGAGTTTTTAATTTTATTTAGCATTAAATAATTTAAATATAAATATGTACATAAGGCTATCATTCTTATATTAGACAGCGCAGATATTCAATAGGAATTTGTAATTCATTCTTTTGAATTTTGTTGTCACTGCATTTTTGCAATAAATGCATTAATCAAATATATTTTGCATGTTTGTTTGTATACAAAATATGTTTCCCCTAGGGATCACAATGATGTGATATATATATATATATATATATATATATATATATCACATCATATATATATATCACATCATATATATATCACATCATATATATATTATTTAAATAAAAAATATTTCCAGTGTAACCTTGAATTTTCTACCACATGAACCAGAAGAGCAGACTTAAATAGATGAAATTTTGAAAGAGTCATGAAAATGGTTTGATAATGAGAAACTATATATATATATATATATATATATATATATGGCTTAATTGCACAATAAAGATATATTTTCAGAGATTCTGGATTTCCTAAGCAATGCAAGTTTTACTGCATTTATTGTTAAGTGATATGTTTTCAGAAACTAAAAGAGAAAATAATGATATGTACTCAATAGAATTTTTTTTAAGGTAGAAGTTCTGTAAGGAACGAAGCAAATGCGGTTATTTACTCTTCGCATTTGCTTTAATGGATACAATAGTGTCAGTTCTTCAATAGAATTAAATGCACATGAAGCTCACTTGTAGTGCTATTAAAAGTATCTGGTTTCCGTTTCTTGAAACGCTGTGTAAATTGTGCTCCATTCTGTGAAAGTATCTCTGGAGGTATAGAATAGAGAACCCTAAGAATTTTCAAAAAAGTAATTTCAGAGCAGACATAATGTACTTGCTTATCTTCCTCAAACTTTATCCCTCAAAAGTCTCCAGAATATTCATTTTCCCAAGTTGTTGGAGATCATTAATAAGAAAAGTATGAATATCACAGAAATCATCATTTTCTCTGACCTCTATGTTAAAGAAATTCAAAGTAGATGTTGCTAAAAGTGGAAATTATTTCTGTCTAATGCAAATGAAGAAAACTAAAGAAGGTGAATTTAACTACCTGGATAGGAAACAAACTTCTGGTGGAAACAGAATGGCGTGACCTGGAGGGAGGCAAAAAAAAAAAAAAAAAAAAAAGACAGTAAAATCTTAAATTCTTACTTGATTTGTAAAACTGAAAAATAACTGGATCTGCTGAACAGGAGTCAACACTTTATAGAGCAAATTCCAGTTCGTAAAGAGAGAGCCTTTCAAATAAATCAGAGATTGAGAACACTTATAGCACACACTTGGGAACAACCTCAGTCTTGTCAGTTCACTAATTTTGTGATTAGGTGTGCAATGTTTTGCACGCTCACCTTCTCATGAAGAAAGATGTTACCCAAAGACTGAGGAGACAAAAGGACTTGGATCCCTAGAAGTCTATTAACTAATATATGGCTGCATTGCAAACTGTAAGAGCACAGATTCCATCTACAACATTGTTGAGCTCAAATTCAAGTCCCAGCACTTACCAGCTATTTGTCTATAAGCAATATAAAATTCCCTTTACTTGTGTGTTCTCATCAGTAAAATGGAGATGATGATAGAATTTATTTGCTTGTGTTGAGAATTAGAATGCGAAAGCATTGATTAGTGCCTGGTATGCAAATGCTATGTGAATAATTTGTTTTTGTTAAGATAAAAACCCTTGATTTTTAGAAACTTAGTACATGGGATACAAGATCAACTTTTTGTAAACTACAATAAAAAGTTTTCTGCTATTAGTCGATGAAATTCAATCCTGAATAGCACCATAATATGAAAGTAATACTGTAATTATGACAGGAGAGCTATTTATATACAATAAAGAGCAGATATACAAAGGTTTTAGATTACATAAAGTAGACTTTTAAGCCATTAATGAAAAGATATTTTACAAATATAACTGTAAAACTTAGTTATATTTTTCTTAATATTGTTTATGTTTATAATGTTTATAATATTATATTGGTGTATAATGGTTTATAATTCTATATAGGTTTTAGGTATATAGATGCATATATCAATATATGTGTATACTACATTATACTTGTACTAGGTTTAGTTTCTACCCAACACCATGCAATCGTCTCTTTACCCTCAGTTTCCCTACCCCTTCCCCCCCTTCCCTTCTAGTAACCACTATTTTGTTCATAAAGTATGAGTTTGTGTTGTTTGATGTATTCATTTTATTTCTCTGTATCAAGTATGAGTGAAGTCAGATTATTTTGTCTTTCTGCAATATCTAATTTAGGATAATAGCTTGTGGATTGATTTCCATCTTGATTCAAATGACAGTGTATCATCTGTTGTCTAGCTGAGAGTATACAGCTATATGTATGTATCACATTATTTTAATCTATTTAACAATCAATATAACCTCGTTAGGCCTATATATCAGATTGTAAAGGAAGAACCAATGAGTGACAGATAGTGATAATTGAAAAGGCAAAAGTTTCTCAATAATCTGCATTTTTGGTATGATAAAAAATTGAGTTATGTAGAGACAGCAATTTAGAAGTAGCAATTGGGGACAGCATGGCATATTTAAATTATAGTCTACAGAATTATAGATACCAATATCTGTACCACTATCTATATCTAAAGCATAAAATAGCACAGTTTACAACTTGATGATAGAGTGCATGTTTATAACTCATAATTGTAAAACTAAGTATATGCAATCCACTTTTAGATCTTTTATTTGTCAATGGATTAAGCTTTGAGAATGATTATTTTATGTCTCTTATTTTTCAATATCATATAATTATGCATTTAACACTGTGATAGAATATGGCATTTGTCTTTTCAGCTTATAATTGGAGTCTTTAAAGTTATTAAATAACATATTCCCCTCTGATGTGCCCCAATATATAGTAGAGCTAATTCTCAGCATAATGTTATACTGAAAATAGTGTTATATTTTGATCAATAAACTTTATAATAAAACTTAGAGAAACAACCATGATAGCTAGTCAATTGGAATTTTCATTATAAAATTCTAGCTCTGCTCAGTTTTTCTAGGTATTTCATTTCAAATTTTTCTAATAAAGGAATTTAAAGAACAGGCATGTTTTAATGTAGTAGATACCACACAATATGATTAAAAGTAGTTGGCAAATCTTCTTCACCAGGGAACCTAAATATTAGTATGTGAATTCCACTGTGATTTGAATAATTATTCAACTTCCTCAACTTCTCCAATTTTTCCAAAATAATGCACCAAATAGAACTTCCATTTGTCTATGTATGTTTTGAATTAATGCTCATAATGTAGGCAAATTGATGACACAATATAAATACATCAAATTTGTCTACTCCATAATAGAAACATTACTTTTGAATGTGAGTTCTTCTTCAAAACATATAATCTTAAATAGAGGCACTTTTGTTTCATGGTAAAGCATAAGCATCAGGGAAAACTTGTCACATCGCATATCCCTCATAATTTATTAAAATTTTATGAAAGTTGTTTATGTCTCTGTGAAATTTATTTTCAAGATAAAACTTCACACTTACTTTATCAATCAAACATTTTTGCAATGCTCATATAGTGAAGAAAAGGAACTGAATTTTCTTTCTACATATGAAAATTCTCAAAATTTGAATAACAATGTATTTAATAATTATTTCAACATTTCTTTAATTTGGACTGCTATACTAGTATTGGGGGATAACTGGATGTAACTTAAGATATATTTTTAACTAAGTATAAGAATATAAAAGAAGAGGAAGTAGTTTAATCACATTTCAAGTTAACCTAAAGAAAAATTAAGCCCATAGTCACAGGGCTACACCAGAAAGAATGCTAACTGATTTTAATGGGCTGTGAATTATTTCCTTTGGTTCCTTCATTTTATGATAAATGCATTTTGTGTAGACTGCCATGTAATCAGTGATCTAATGTTTAAAAACTCTTGAGTGGTTATTAATATGAATATATTCAGTAATGTAATTGCAATAAAGTATTCCTATTATTCCCACTCTAATGTTAGAGTAGTGACTAATCCTACCACTTCATCTTTTATCTCAAATGCCCATCTTTTCCTATAACTTATAATATACTTTTTAAATTTTTAACTTTTTGCTCAAATGTAAGACCTACAGTGATGTAGAGTATGGGCAAAAGTTCCGAGTATAGGTCTCAGAAAATATTGTTTACACCCTGCTCTCCTATTTACTGTCATTGGTCATGAAAATAATCTGTCCCAGCTAGCACAATGAATGTGACCATAAAGGTTCTTAGTCTACGCCAATGGGTAGACCAAATGTACTGGAATTTGTGTCCCAGTTAAATATTGGAGAAATGACTGCATGAACCCAGCCCAGGGCACTGAACTGCAGACCTATGAGCCAGAAAATTGCTCCTTTTTAGCTAGTTAACTTCGGGGAAATGTGTTTGTTACACTGTAATAGCTAGTAATTTTTCTATCTCTCTCAATCTTCCTCTTTCTCTCCCCACTCCCTTTCCTCCCTCCCTGTCTTCATCTCTTATTCATTCTCTTCTTCTTTCTTACTTATTCACTTAGTCAAGGATCAAAAATGCTATACTTTAATCTTAAAGCACTTATGATGCTTTGAATTCTGTAATCATGCCTCTAAGTTAATGTGGGGTATGGGGAGGTCATGGAATCTTGAAGCTAAAAGAAAAGCCTTCGACTTTTCTACAGACAATGTTATGATTTTCAAAGATCTTTTAGAAAATTTAAAATCCAAGGCTAAGATTTTCTAAAGCAAATCTGAAATCTTTTATGTATTAAGGGGAACAGTTTAAAGTGCATTAAAAGAAAGCAATTTGTGTTGTGTGTGCATTGAGTATATTATTGAATGGTAAAATTTTCTGCTCACTAAACTTTCAAACATTTTGCACTAGGGACTGAAAGAAAATCTTTGTATTTCTTAAAGCTCAAATCAGCTTCAATATTTTACATGGCACTTTTATGAGACAGTATACAAGCTCTGGATAACATTGTTCTATTTTTATTTTATTGATCAGGAAAGGTAGGCACAAAAATATTAAACAATTTTCCCCAAACAAAGGAAGCAGCCAAAAATTATGATGCCTTCAAAATTTCAGTTTCAATGCCCACTATATACAATTCCTAGTGAAGTTGAATAGTAATACTTTGTGCCCACAGAACATTTAAAACAATTTATAGACCTTTATAAATTCTTTTACTTCCCTATGTGATTGGAAAATCAAAATGTTTTATAGATAGCACAATGAATCACTGTGATTTGTACTACATTTACAAAATGCTTACACATCAAAAACATCCCCATGAATTTCTATTAAACCTCAGTATTTACAAAACAACAGTATTTCCAGCCAAAAAATATAAATAAGTCAATACTCAAATTCAACTCCTAGTTGAAATCAAAACGTTTCTTCCTCTTTTTTAATGAGTACATTATTTCAAAAGTTATCATACCTCTTTTTAGATTCCTTTTAATTTCAGTGATTTATAATCAAGTCAACATGTTTGCTGGAAGTCAATATTGCTAAATGTTAATAAATGGCTTAAATATATCTATATATGATAAAATACTACATATATAAAATAATAATCAATTTTTCAAAGGAAAACTGAGATAATTTTAAAGTAACCATGACAAAAAAATTAAAAACATGCACGATGAGTAATTGTTCAACACAATTTTTCATCATAAATGTCACAGTCAATTTCTAGAGGTTATTTCAAAATATTAAAAGTTGTTAAATTCTGTGCTTATGAAAGTATCTACATTATTGCCCAAACTTCCCACTGTTTCTTTGGGGAAAATATAACAAAACATTAAACATAACCCATATAGATAGTTATGACTAATATGCAAAACAGAACTAAAACATACTCACAGATTTTACTCCAATTTTTCATTTCATTCTTGATTATACCTTACATGATTGCCTATGAGAATATTTTCTGAGACTGAGGAACAAGCTATGAGAAAGCGAAACAAGATAGGAAGAAGATATGCGAATATGACAAATCTATAAATTTAATGGAGAACCAACAAATAGAAAATTTAGAGCACTTCAGCAATTTCTGAAGCAACTACAAGACATAGGAAGTTATATTGGTGCAAATAATGAGTAAACAGGTGATTTAATGCTGCCTTTTGAATAACCTGAATGCAGTAGTAGATTGATCCAAGGTTGATATCTTTACTTTATAAGCTACATGGTAATCAAAAGAGCTGGAAAGTGTGTCAAGAGAAATGAAGCAATAACTTTTGTGGAAAATTACAGTGGTAGGGAATTAATTGTGCAACAAAAAAGAGTAAGTTGGAAAAATTCTATACTACTGTGTAGAAAAGGTATAGTGTTAAGAAAGGAGTGAGAGATATGAATAGGTTTTACTTTCAAAATAGGAGCTTAATATTTTGAAGTAGGGGTGGTTTATGAAGCTGAAAGAGACCATACTATAAATGTTCTGATTAAGAAACACAAGTCTTTATTGGTTTTAATTTTTTAAATTAGAATCCTAATCTATGGCACCATGCAAAACATATCCACCACAGAGCACAGGAATTAAACACTTTATGCCATAGCGTTCAAAATAGGTTTAATTTATCATTTGTTTAAATGCATACTCTAAAAAATATGGCAAATAAGGTTTTCAAAGTAGAGGTACTTTGTGATCTGAATAGCTAAATACTTCAATTTACTATGTTGTTCTCCATTTCTGCTTTTCTTTCTCATGTACATATTACTCCCAGTAATATCACCCTTGAGTACTTTAACAGGTTTTCCTGTACTCTGGCAGTACATCCTGGGATGATATGCGAATAAGTGATCACTTAAGTAAAATTCACACAATGGCCATACTTCCCCTTTTAAAGTGATTTTGAACTATGTGCCTTCATGTATTAATGTAGTTAATCATGTATTAAAGTAATTTTGTGAGCTTTGGAAAGGAGAAAGATCACTAATGGATAAAAGAAATTAACAAATATGAAAATAGGAAGCAATGCACAATTAAACAATTGAAACAGCACAATAGCCTATTACGGCTATTACACAGAAAAAATAATATATTTATTAAGAAATACTCTACTTATCACTTTTTAAGGCAAATCCTGTCTTAATTGTCAGGAATATAGAGGTAACTAAAACCTAGCTATTTTACTCAGTGTGATCAGTATTAGAAATTTCATCAATTATTTTACTACTAAATATTAAAATGTTAAAAGTTGTAGTGGCATTGTAGTATTTTAGGCAATTATTGTGGTGAAAGTATTTGAAAATCTCTTTAACAATGCATAAGGTAGTCTGAGCATGGTGGCTCGTGCCTGTAAGCTTCAGCCTATGAAGCGGCTGGGCTAGGGATCGCAGTTCAAGTACCACATGGGGCATTTAGTGAGACCTAATTCCAAAAAAGTAGCTAGGCGTGGTGGCGCGTGCCTGTAATCCCAGCTACCTGGGAAGCTAAGGCTGGGGATTGCTTGAGTCTGTGCTACCCCAGGCAATGAAAGCCTGCGGTTCCACGGGCAAAAATAGCGAGACCAAGTCTCAAACAACAACAACAATGCATAAAGTATTAGAAAGAAATTCAATATGGGAAATACTCATTTAACAGATCTTGGAAGAATATGGAAATAATTTCCAATTTAGATAGAAATGGCCTTTCTCAAATTTTCCTTTAATACAACATCCAAGTATACAGTACACATATTCTCACTATGGAGAAAATGTAGATGCTATAAAATTGTGAGAAAAATGAATAATAAAATGAACCAACTACAATAAATATCATCTTAATGTGGTATATCTTTGCCCAAAGCATTAAGAAGCAATAGAAACAAAGCAATGCATGATTCATAGATAGCTACTGGCCTTTACCACAAACCAAATGATATTTATTAATTCTCATTCATGGCTAAAAGAGGATAATTGTCACTCACTTATATTTTCACACTGACCTAGGGACATCAGTATCTTAGAAATCAGCCTTGGGACATGAATTCGATACTCATAATGTGCTTCAAAATACTCAGAAAAGCAGTACACTGAAAAAAAAAAAAAGCAAAAAACAAAACAACACTGTTCTTAGGAACTGTTTGTATTATTTGCACCTCTGGGCTCTCAAAACCAGCAAATAGTTCTTGTTAATTACTTAATAAGCCTTACTGTCAGTACACTCGGAATAATGAAATAGAGAACTAAAGAACAATTCTCTTTGATTGGACATGAACTCTTGCTGACAGAGTACATCTTCTTTGACAAACTGTGTGTGTAGATATTTAATCTATTTATTTACTTAACTGAGGTAACACGGTTTTTGTCACTGTATACTATTCATAGGGATAGTTCAATGTACATCAACACACTCCACACACTCCTCACATCCCTTTCATTATCATTCTTTTTGAGTTGGATAGAAATAGGGGGAAAAAAGTAGGTGGCTATTAGAATTTCCTCTATTTAGTCAATAGATTAAGATTAAATCTGAAATGTTTGTAGTAGCATATTAAAAATATGGATTGAAGCCTATAACCACATATAAATATCCAATTGTTAATAAGATTCAAGTTATAGATAAAAATGCCAACATTTATTTTTCATTTATTTTACTATACAGCAAGTTTTAGTGATTGAAAAAAAAGTTGAGTTTTAGTTAAAAAATTTATTGACATAGTAAGGTATGCCTTTAAAGCTGCCTCTCATGTTCTGACTTATGATTTTCTCAGTCATCATAGCACTTTTGTTTCATTTTATTATATGTATTATTAATTGTCATAAGGACAGTTCAAGTTAGGTGAGAAATGAAAAATCAAAAATACACACCTATTTAGTCCTCAGTTTTATTAATTTCATTCTATAATAATATTATCTGGTTTTCATCAGTCATAAAAATTGACTCATGGAATGACTGTATTGCAACAGATTATTCCTGAATCTCTTTACTGTCAACTAAGTATCACCTTAAAGACTATCTCACTGGCATGATTTGGAAATATATAGGGATATAAAACTAAATTATATATGTTGAAGCTAGGTTATACTACTGAATTTAACAATAATTTCACCCATGTTAATGTCTATGCAAAGTTTGGCTGTATTCAAAATTTTAAAAATTGATCATTTTTTATCAAAATATATCTATTACATTTAAATTTCCTGTAAATGCAAAATAAGACAAATTCTTAGAGAAGCAGGTGCTGTAAACAAGCTATTACATACAGCTTTCATTGATTTGCTGTCTCTGACAAAACTTCTAATTACTTTCACAAGACACTGATTTAAAATGCAATTTTTCCTTTAACATCAGATGTTCTCTTGCTGTTTTCATATTTTTGTTACGGTAACAGATGATCATGTTCTTCTAAATGTCCTAAAACCATCCGGCCAAGGACATTTAAAGAAGGAACAATTTTCATTTGTGTCAATTACCAATGTCAGTCATCTTGAGATAAATTAGACATGCTGTTCCTAATAAAGAGAACATGTTACTGCTGATATTTAAAGCTGTGATATATGTGAAATTTTATAAGAATGTCAAGAAATCATTTCTCATAAAGATAGGTTTAATTTCATTGACGGAGAGCATCATTAATATAAATAAAAGTTAAGATATGCTGCCAATAGCTACTTTCATGCTATTTTAGAGTACAATATTTTGGTGGCAATAAAAATATGATATAGAATATTAAAATATTTAGCTGACATATTTGTTTTTAATACATAATATTTAAAACACATGAGAATCCTTTCAAATGGTATTATATTCTTTATATTATAGAGGTTTATTAGATTGCCTTATTTTGTCATCACAAAATTATGACTTAGTTTGTATGCTAATGTGATTTGAAAACACTAATAATTTGTAATTAGTGAGATTGCTACATTCTCACCTAAAATATAAATATATAGCCAATAAGCTTAGGAATCACTTATGTATCCGTGTTGTTCCCAAAGTACTGATTGCCATTTATGGTAAACCCATAACCGATATCATTCTCAATGATGAAAAAATAGAAAGCTGTTCCTATAAAATCAAGTACAAGATAAGGATATTTGTTATCACTGTGACTGCTCAAAATGAGAAGTTCCTAGCTGGGAGTAATTAGGAAAGAAAAATATAAAAGAAACCCACATCGAGAAAAGCAGTAAAGTCATTACTTGTGGTTGGCACAGTAATATACATAGAACTATAAACTTTTTTAAAAAAATTGAAAATTAATTATTAAAGTAATTTCAGAATAAATTTACAAACATTTAAATGTGTTTTTATTGTAAACCAGTTAGAACAGAAAGAAATCAGGAAAGCAATGTCAATTACAAATGATCGAAATCAGGAAAGCAATGTCAATTACAAAGCATCAAAAGATTTAAAGACCTATGAGGAAACTTAACAAAGAAGGTTAAAGGACTTTGTATAATAGAAAGTATATGTAATAAAATAAATAGATGCAGACTAAAAGAAATGCAAAGATATTCATGCTCCTGGAGTGGAAGTATTACCATCATCAAATGACATCTGTCCTGATGCCATATAGAGATTTAATACTATCCTTAAAAAAATGTATGGCATTAGCTAGAAAAATAGAACAAGTATTCCTCAAATTCATATGGAACCACAACAGACCCAGAAAAATAAAGGAATTTTGACAAAAAGAAAAACATTAAATCACAAAGTGAGAAAGGTATAACAATAATAACAATATTTTACTAGAATAAAAAATTACACAGAATAATGGAATATGATTAATAGCCTTGAAATAAATACACACTTATATAGACAAAAGAGCAAGTGTATACCTTGGGGAAAAAAAAAGCAAATTCAACAATTGCTGTTGGGTAAACAGGACAACTCCCTCCATGCAGTTGAATGAAATTGAATGAAACTTAGATGACTATCACATACCATATGCAAAAATAAAATAAAAATGGATTAATGACTAGAACATGAGACCTGAAATCATATATAACATAGAAGAAGACATATTTAGAGTTTTCCATGTCACTGACTCAGGAATGTCTTTGTGGTCTTGACTGCAACAACAAAAGAAACAAAGAAGACTATAAACAAATAGAACTATTAGATGGTAATGTTTTGAACAGAAAAAAAAAAACTATCATTAAAATAAAAAAGACAATGTGGTAGAGGGAGAAAAATATTTCCACATCATACATTGGACAAGGGACAGAGTGAAGATCCACAGTAACTCACAGCACTCAACAAAAGAAAATATATATTATATATGGATGCAAGAGATATGAAAGAAATTTATCTAAATTTATAAACCTATAAACTTAGCATGTAGATACCCAGCTGATACCTTAAACATGCTTACCCTCACATCATCAGGAATATGCATATCAAACCACAATATGATAATAAATCTACTTGTGAAATGGCCAATATTGAAAAGGCTAAATATAGCAATGGTTAGCAAGAGTACAGAGAAAAAGTAGCCCTCTTAATCGGTTAGTAGGAAGACTCTTGCCCAACCTTTATGGAAAACAATATGCATGTTTTCAAATCATTAAAAATTAACCTTCCATATGATAGCAGGATTTCATTTCAAGGTATCTACTTGAAGAATGTTAACATGCTAATTCAAAGAAATATGTATACATTACTATGTACATTGTGTCACTATTTATAAAAGCCAACTCTTGGAACCAACTGAAATGTATATTAAAATTTTAATTGATTAAAAGGTTATGCTTATATATGCAATGGAATACTACTCAGCAATTAAAACTGAGACACTCTTACTAATTCTGAAAACATGGATGGAACTGGAGGGGATTATGTTAAGTGAAATAAAGAGAAAGACAAATAACAGGTAATTTCATTCATATGTGGGATTTAGAGAAAGAAAAAAAGAACTGATAAAACTACTGAAAAAGTCCTAGATGTATGATTGAATAATTGAGGCAATAGAGAGAGGGGGAGGGTGGAGAACAGAGTTTGGAAGGAGCCTAATGAACTGTGGTGGAAGACTAAGTGTACTTTTGTGGTGGATGTGGTGTGGTAACATACATCTGACAAGGCATGAGCCTGTATTTCTGAATCATATACAGTTTTGTAAACTACTGCTCTTTCAATAAAAAAGCAAATTAAAAATAAGTGAAAGTGAAAAAGTCATGTGTAAGTGTAAAACTTGACTGCATGTCTTAAACTGCATGGGATATGTTATTCAAGCATTTTATGAAATGTGAAAAAAAAAAAGAATTACTAGTCAAAAAGAAAGTTGCTCACTACTTTTTCCTTGATTGTGTCTAAACAATACATTGTTTTGCTTACTAAAATGTATGGAAACTAAGGGAGATGATAAAACATTTGAGAAATAGTAATGAAACAATCTCACTCTTCACAACAAAGATTGTTCAGTAGAACAGTATTAAATAAAAAAATAGAAGAGATAAAAAAGTTGTTTTCAAAATGTCCCAACTCTAAAAATAAGCAATAATACACACAGACATATATGTGATTAATGATTAATCACATTAATAATTACAATAATATAATCACAATAATTTGTGATATTGTGATTATAATCACAATAATAATAATGATTAGCTATAACAATGATAATATAATACAAAAAGATAAATGTCATGACACTATTATCAGAGAAAAGAGATATAAAGGTGAAAGAACAAAATAGTGAAAGAATTTTTATTTTATACTACTAGTATATAACTCATATGACGTTAGAACTATGTGGTAAGCATTTAGCATTGAATATCTTTAAAAAAAAACTGGAGTTATTTATAATATTATCCCAAAGCAAATAAGGCAGCTATCAGAAATGATAGGTTATATATCAGTTGTCATCAGGTAATAATATAAAAACAGAAAAGTTTTTGCTGTATACACTAACATCGGGTTAAAAACTATGAAAGTATTCCTAGAAGTCTAAAACCATGACTTCTAAAGATGCAATAATATAAACCAATATTACTTCAATAAACATAATTAAAAATAAATAAGCAAAGATGAAAGCAGTCACAAAAACAAGCATATACTTATGAATTCAATTAACAAAAATGGATGGAGACTTAAGTAATGTATAACTTTTCCACACATAATTTAATACATCTAAAAGTATAATCATATAAAAATTAAGTATGAATAACTAAAGTTCAACCCCTTTCTCATGACAAACAACAACAATATATTACAGTGGATTAGAAACATTAAATATTAAGAGCAAAAAATAGCTTTAGAAAAATTAAATATTAATCTCCCTCTAAGATGGGGAGAGGTTTCCTTGAAAATAATAACGAAAAAGCCATTAAGTAAAAGATTTGGAGAAGCTATTATATGAAATTTTGAAATATATATTTGACCTATATATACATATATAATTCATATGCAATGACTTCAAAGAATAAGTTAATATCAAGGAAAATATTTCATACATTTTATAAATTCTATGCAGTTTTATTTTTTCCTGTTCAAACTCTATCAGGTATTTAGAAAAGTAATTTTCTTTGTTGGATCTTGAAAGAATGAATTTTGTTCTAATTGACTCTTAAAATTTATAATCCTTCTTCAGTTAAGCACTGTTCAAAGGTATTCTACTTGACAAATCTTTAGCTTTTTTTCTGACAGACTTTGGAAATCAAGTTCAAAAACTCAGGCATAGACATTCTTGCAGGGTTACTGGAGACTGAGGTAGTAAATTTGTACTCACTTTTCATAAGATATTAAAATTATTTAATATACTTCACCTATTTGCAATAAGTAATTTTACTTAACATTGATACAAATATTTTGCTTTATGAACACATGGTATATGATTATAATTTCATCAACTCTTCATATTTATATATAATAATTATTTAAAATATTTCTAGAAGTCTCTTAGTGGAACATGATTTGTCTTTCCATATCATTTACATTTTTTAATTGTTATATCATGCTTTTAGTTCATGTTCATTCCACCTAGAAAATATAGTTTGACTACTTCCTGCTAAATTTAAATACAATTTTTATCAATAAATGGGCCACTGCGATGTAACTGTTTATGTAGAAATTCAGCATTTTTATGAGATTGTACTTTATCTTACATGACAGTGAGTGAATGATTGCATAACTCCCATTTGCTTTAAGAAGAGTGCTGGCAAGCTGACACAGCTGTTATGATAATGGTAATTTGGTGCTGAATGAGAAAGGAGTTATCCAGGGAGAGAATTTCCATAACTATTGCATCTAATGTCACAAGTAAGAAGTAATTTTCTCCTATAAACTGCATCCAAAATATTAACAAGTTCAGCGATAAAAATAATATGGCTATATATATATATTTATATTTAATCTACATAACCACTAAATCTTCTAAAATACAGCTATTCACCTAGTATATTTTCTTGACATATTTTAGTGATAGAAAATACAGGAAATTTATAGAAATACAAATCCAGCCAGTTTATCTTTTTGTTTGTTTGTTTGTTTGTTTGAGACTAGGTCTTGCTAATTTTGCCCATGGCACTGCAGGCTCATTTTGCCAGTGGTACCATGGACTCAAGTAATCCCCAACCTCTTCCTTTTTTTTTTTTTTTTTCTTTAGTTAGGCAGCAAAAATTAAATAAAACTAGCAAAAATAAGGAAGCCTTCCTTTAAAATTTATTCAATATATAAAAATGTATCTGTTCCACTTTTGGTTAATATTCATATGCAGAACTCCACAACTCTAAAAATTGAGAGAAAAGTAAAATGAAGGTTTACATCAAATAGCTTTCAAAAGTAGTCAGGATTTAAAACGTAAAAATTACTGTGATTAGAAAGTGCATTCCTCTAAGCAATTTTAGAGACAAGGTTACTAAGAAGTGAACTTGACCTACTGAAGTAAATTTTTACTTGAGCCATATAGAAATTATATGTTGTATATAAATGGACTAAGTCTGAGTCAGTAACTTGAAGGCATTTGCCTATTATATATAAATCTGAATTTCAGCAGTTATGCAGTATTGAAAATGCAACAACTTGAATTCAATCCCTGAATGTCAACAGACATTTCAGATTTGTCATTAAACATTCAGAGATAACTGAGATACATGTAGGTACAATAAAGTAAAAGAAAAATTTGGTAATAATTTCAAAGATATCTTTTACTTTTTCACCTGCTGCCAATGAATTTAAGCTTCCTTAAAGAAAAATGTTTATTTCAAACATCTGAAATGTATCATATACAAACTTTTGCAATTAATAAAAAATAAATTGCTAAATTGCCAAAAAAATGATCCAAAAGCAAGATTTATGAAAAATAAAATAAAAACAAATCTATTATCAATAATTCTGATTGTTAGGCAAATAACTATATCTAATATGTGAGAAATATATTTTTAATAATGAAATTTGTTAGAGAACTGGAATTCACCGAAATTAATTTAAAGCATATCTAACTACAAAAGTTAGAAGAAAATTCCATAGTGAAACAAAAATTAGTGAACTCAAAACTCTATTTGTTATATACATTGAGGCAATAGAAAATGGGTTAAAAGGCACTAGTAAATATAAACACTGGACATTTACAAAAGTTAAATATTCTTATAACTGGAGTTTAAGTATTAAATGTTTCAGGAGAAAAAGACTAGCCCATTAATAGTTTCTTTGTTACTAGCAAATACATTTCTCAAACATGAATTAAAAATGTGTAAGAAAGCAAACATATAGTAAATACCTGAGGCAACCAGGGTTTAGGAGTATGGTATAGAGGAAAGTATAGAGGGAATCCAATGAAAATGTGGAGGAAATGGTTACTTTGGTGGTGGGTGTGGTGTGGCAATATACAAGTGAAGAGGTGAAGAGGTGTGAATCTATATATTTTACCTACAAACAGTGTTGTGAAACCTTAGAAAATAAAACCATAGCAAATCTGTAATGCTCTGTAATTTCAAAGACAAAAATAGGCCTAGATATTGACGTATGAAAAATAGACACTGATACTAAAAGAAAAAAAAATCAAAGAGCACCATTAAAGGCTGAATAAAAGTACTTCTGTGGAGAATTCCATGCCTTTACTGGGCATAGAAAGCAACCTCCGTGGAAAGATTAAAAGTTTAATGCACTTTTTTTTTTAAATCATCAGCACACACATACACTGTAAGAAAATTATTAATGGGGCTAATCAGGTTGAGGGGAAATTATCCTAAATAAAATCATGGAAATTTGGAAATAAAAAGCATGCATAGTATGAAACACTTTTCAGTTTTGTCAAATAATACTGTGAGTACTGTGAACAGTAGAAACATGACAACAGTTTCACATAAGGTGAGAAACAAAACTAGATAAATTGGAAAAACATCTTTACAATAAGTTGTGGCAAAAATAACAAGATTATATTTTCCAGTAAGTACGCACCTATAACATCGAGTGTAATTGCCAAGTGAATTACAGATATCTATATCTATATCTATATCTATATCTATCTATCTATCTATCTATCTATCTATATATATATATATATATATATATCCTAATAGATCAGTGAAGTGAAAAATAAAATAAGAAAGATGCGCCTTGTAAATAGTGCTGCGATAAAAATAAGAGTGCAGGTTTCCTTTTGAATGAGTACTTTTGTGTACTTTGGGTATCCTCCATCAATTTTTAGTGCATTGAGGAAATTTCTCATAGCTTTCCATAGTGGCTGGATCAGTTTACATTCCTATCAGTAATATAACAGGGTTACTATTTCATCATATCCTTGCTAGTAATTGTTTCTGTATTGTTTTGTTTTTAATACTGACTGCTGTACAACAGCCAACATTTAGAAATAGCCTAAATAGAATGGATCAAGAACATCCACTTCTTGAAAAAATAAACACATCTTATATGCATATATATATATATATATATATGCACACACAAAATAGAATATATGGAACATTTTAATATATAATGAAATATATATATAATGGAATGCTATTCAGTGCTGATAAATATTGACTCACACCATTTGTGACAAAATGGATAGAGTTGGAAAGTATGCTAGGTGAAATAAGTTATAAGGAAAAAGATAAATATTGGATAGTTTTACTTATATATGAAATATAGAGAAACAAAACAAAGAGTTGGGAAAAGACAAAATTTTTAGGCTACCCATATATTTAAATATATATGGATATCTCTATCTATCTATCTATCTATCTATCTATCTATCTATCTATCTATCTATCTATCTATCTATCTATCTATCTATCTATCTATCATCTATCTATCTACCTATCTATCTATCTATCTATCTATCTATCTATCTATCTATCTATCTATCTATCTATCTATCTATCTATCTATCATCTATCTACAAATTCATATATATTGATTTTATTCTTTTTTTTCCCCCTTTGGTGAGTTCAATTGTTGTATCTCAAACTTTCTAGCTCATATTTTCTTCTCCATTGTTCAGTGAACATTTTTATAACCATTATATTGAACTTTTCATCAGTTTGCTTCATGATTTTACAGTCTGTTTCTGGATTTTTGACTTGAATTTTTTGGTGGGGGGTGCATGATAGGGAAAGAGGATATGTTCTTCTGTTGGTCCATTGTGCTTAGTTTTTCTTCTTTGTTTTTGTATATTGTTCATTCTACTAATTATCCAGTCTTTTAAAAAAAATAATTTATACATATGTACACATATATATATATTTCACATCTTTGTATCCCCTGGGGTTCACCTACCCCCTCTCCTCTGTGACTGCTCCCACCCACCCCACTCCCAGTTTTGTACTTTTGTTTGGTTGTTAGCTTTCTTTAACTGTTCCTCCTGGCCTTTTGTTTGTTTTTCCTATATCCCATATATTAGTGAAACCATTTGAGTTCTGGCTTTTTTTTTCTGATTTGTTTATATGATTTGTTAATATGATTTCTTCTAGGTCCATCCACGCTATCTCAAATTCATCAAATTTTTCATTTTTAGTTGATGAGTAATATTCCATTGTATGTATGTATGTATACATAATACATATACATATACATATACATATATATATATATATATATATCACATCTTTTTCATCCATTCATCTGTTTTGGGACATTTGGGTTGTCTTCATGTCCTTGCAATTATAAATAGTGCTGCAATAAACATCTGAGCCAGCACTTGTTTTTGCCCTGTTTTTTGATGTGGGCCATTCTTGCAGGTATAAGGTAGTATTCTCATTGTGGGTTTGGTTTTCATATTCCTGATTGCTGGTGAGGTTGAACAGTTTTCACATGACTGTTGGCCATTTGTAGTTCCTCTGGAGTAGTGTCTTTTTAGTTCTCCTTCCAATCTTTTGACAGGGCTTCTTGTTTTTTACTAAGTTATGTGAGTTCCTTTTGGATCTTTGTTATCAAACTCTTATCACTCTTATGGAGGGCAAAAATGTTCTCCCATCCCTTTGAGTTTCTTTTTGTTTTGTCTGTTGTCTCATTTGCTGTACAGAAGCTTTTTAGTTTGATGTCTATGTAGTCCCAGCTATTTATGTTTTCCTTCATATTTTCCAAATGTATATGTGTCCAGAAATGGATCTCTGAAGTGTAATGCATGGAAGGTTTTGCCAAAGTTTTCCTCTATGTATTTTATAGTTTCAGATCTTACATCTAAGTTTTTATCCATTTTGAGTTGAATTTGGTACATATTGTGAGAGAGTTGTCTTGGTTCATTTTTTGTATGTCTTGGTCCAGCACTATTTATTGAAGAGACTGTCCTTATTCCAATGTAAGTTATTCACTCCTTTGTCAAAGATTAGTTGACTATATATGTGTGGTATTATTTCTGGGAACTCAGTTCTGTTCCATTGGTCTGACTGTATTTATACCAGTTACTATGACTCTGGGAATCTACCCAAAGGGGAACTCAATGTGGGTACAAAGGGACACCTGTGCTTGAATGTCTGTTTCATGAAAGTGGTTGACCCCAAGAAGACTTTTTAACTTAACTTGAAACACATACGGGTCTTTCCTCTTTCGAAGCAGGCTCCAAACAGTTTACAGTAACAATTGCCTTTACTTTATGTAGATACACCTATGCCTGCTTCTATCCCTAGGAAGCAGGCTACAAGCTGGCCATTTACCTTTAACCTTTACCATAACCTTGAACACTCTGCCTGCTTCTCTCTACAAAGCAGGCTACAAACAGGCCATTTACCTTTACCTTGAGGCTGCCACACCTGCTTCTTTCCCTAGGAAGAAAGGCCTGCTTCTTTCCCTAGGAAGTAGGCTATACACTGTTCCTTAGCATTTACAATGATCACCTTTAACATTGATATGCAAAAGCCAGCCAGCTGCTCTCTGCCTTCAGCCCCAAAAACTGCAGAAGAAAAAAAAAAAAAAAAAAAAAAAAACTTAAAGACAGTTTAATCTCTACACTTGTGGGTTCTTTCCACCATCCCCAGCCTTCTCAGCCAAAATACCAAACCAATGCAAGACTATCAGTGCAGACTAATTTATTTCTAACAAAGTGACTTTCTAATTACTACAAAAGAAAACATGTAAGACTCAGATTACGTTAGCATTGTCCAAAAACCTTTCTCAGTATTGTC
Source organism: Uropsilus gracilis (assembly GCA_004024945.1). NCBI lineage: Eukaryota > Metazoa > Chordata > Mammalia > Eulipotyphla > Talpidae > Uropsilus > Uropsilus gracilis. The sequence continues at coordinate 295,225 of PVHY01000087.1, read as the reverse complement.
CAAAGTTCTTTCCCAGATTGCCCCAAAATCCTCAGTCTCTCAGTCCTGATTATCTCACCAATGTCAACCAGTCAGAGTTCCTCTCCATGTGTTTGAAGATATCTTTCTTTGGGGCACTCCTTTGGCTGCTCCTCCTTGTCTTCCACACTGCCTTCTCCTTGTTGTCTTCAGGAAGAAGGAGTTAACTTCATGGTACCGGACCCAGTCAAGTTCACTTTCTTCTCAGGCCTAACTTTTGCATGACCTCTTTCAGACACAAATCAAACTCAGCAAAACAAACTCCATCCTGGAGTTCAAATCTGCAAACTCCTTAACTGCATTTAGCACACATGTTGTCAGCCTGGGTCAGCCAAGGGTTGCAGGCCCCCAGTGGCTACATGGCCAAGCTCACATGGCTCACATCTTGACAAGATGGCCGATTTCCATCTCTCCTCCATTGTACCTCTCTCTCTATCCGATCTCCATATTGGAATCCTTCTCTTTGCACACCCTTTATATATCCTGATTTCCTGCCTTCCAGGAAATCTGTTTCACCTCAACCATTTCACTTCTTTCTCCCCCTGCCTCTCCCTGAAGGGAAATTCCAACTAAGGTCATTCTCACATTTTAGCATCTGTTATTGAAATCTGCAATCTTAAAACAGGAGACAATGGGGGGGGGGGGGTAGCACACCCTATCAGCAACACTATTTATAATTGCAAGGCCATGGAAACAACCCAAATGCCCCCAAACAAACAATGGATGAAAAAGATGTGGTATATATACACAATGAAATATTACTTATCAGCTAAAAATGACAAATTTGATCAATTTAGGGTAACATGGATTACCTAGAAGAAATCACATTAGCAGAAACAAATCAGAAAGAAAAATACAGAAACCAAACTGTTGCAGTTCAGCCGCGGTAGGGAATGGTACCTGAGGGAAGGGGTGAGGATTGCTATCAAGACATCAAGACAATCTCTTGGGCAGGAGGGCACAGCGGCTTTTCTCTTGATCTGCTGGCCACAGGTTATTTTTCATACAGTTTTTATACAGTTCATGTAACACAGTTCAGCAATTACAAAGTCTTTTTTTCTTAGGGTCTGGAGGTTATCTTTCTATAGATGGTGCCTATTCAGGATAGATGCCATCAGTCCCTCTGTAGAATGCCTTTGTTATCTAAACTGTTAGTTTACCTGGTTTCCTGATATCTATACTTCAATGGGTAAGCTCTCTATAGGAGTCTGCATATTCAGAATAGATGGCATCACCAGACCCTCTGTAGCATCCCTTTGTTATCTAAACTGATAGTTTGCACAGCTTCCTGATATTGATGTCTTACTTTAATGGGCCAAGAGTTTAGTTCCTCATATTTGTGAGGATTTGTTCAGTGGGTGATCTTTTTCCCCTGCCTCCACACCAAGTGTTTTCACTAATATATGGACAACCAAATGAAAGTGTACAATAGGAGGGGGCAGCAGGAATGGCCATATATATATATATATATATATATATATACATATACATATATATATGTATGTATGTATGTATGTATGCATGTATGTATGTATGTATGTATACATATATATACATATATATGTATATATACATATATATACCATTTATATAATGACAAATAAAATAAATTGCTATGATATTGTAGTATAATTTAAAGTCTGGAATAGTAATACCTCCATTTTCTCTTGTTTTGGTTAAGATGCTTTTTGATATTTTGAGGTCATGTTTTTTCATATGAATTTCAGTAATTTTTGTTCTGTCTTTGAATAATGTCGTTGGAATTTTTATAGGGATTGCATTGACTTTCTAGATTTTTTTGACGATGTTAATTCTTCCAATCCATGGGCAGGAAATATATTTTCATTTCTTAATGTCTTCTATTTCTTTTAACAGTGTTTTAAAATTTTCTTTGTATAGATCTTTCACATGTTTTGTTATGTTTATTCCAAGGTATTTAATTTGATTTTTTTTTTTTTTTTTGGTGTGATGGTAAATAGAATTTTTTTTTTTTTTTTTTTTTTTTTTTTTTTTTTTTTTTTTTTTTTTTTTTTTTTTTTTTTTTTTTGGTGTTTTTGTAAATAGAATTTTTTTTTTTTTTAATTTCTTCTTCTGTTTGACATTGTGTGTATGGGAAAGCTCCTGACTTCTGTATTTTGATTTTGTAACTGGCTACCTTACTGAACTGATTTATTCTTCCCCTCCTTGACTTATAGGAATGGCCTTATGCAGCTGCTTTTCTGCAGAGTCCAGGTACAGTTCCTTGTGAACATCTGAGCTACACTCTCCAGGTTTAAATCCTTTGTAAGCTGTGCTTCACTTTTGCTATGTTTGTATGACACAGCATATGAGGTGTGATATCACTATTTGTCTGATTTCAGGTATCTTTTTTTAGTAAATAATTCCATACATAGATGTAGAGTTCTTGTATCAGGTAGAGGAGGTGAGATTCCCAGATAAAAAATAAAAAAGCTGAAGGAACTCCTTACTGCTAACCAGGTTTGCAAGAAATGTTAAATGAACTTTAAACTGATCAGAAATGAAAATAAGAAGAAAAAAAAACACCAAAAAAGAACAAATCTTACTGGGAAAGGTAATAATACTGCAAAAATATTGTAACAGTCACTTAAAAAGCAAACATAAAGACTAAAAATCAAATAAGTGCAACAATTGATGTTGAGATTTTATAGAGATAGAAATTGAGCAAAGGTATTGTATAGAGGAATGTAGAGTACAAAAGTGATTATTTTTCCTGTAAGGCAAATGGATTGGTGGACTTTGTTATGTTCCACTAACAAACAAGCCTTGTTTTGCCCAGTTCATGTTTTATGTCTTTTATGGAAAGACTCTAGCTTTACTTCATGAGTTTTTTTCTTGGACTCACACAGAAAAAGCAGTTTTCATTTTCAGTTTTCTTTTTTCTCTGAAAAGGACGTTTAGATATGAGAGTTAAAAGGAGATGGTGTAAGGGTGATAGTTCTTAATACTTCAAAGCTATAGTATGACAAGACATTTCATAACCATTCACAGTTTTTGAGCAAAGATGGTTAAAAGACCAAGTAAGTTGCCAGCAAAGTAGAGATGAATTATACTCTTAAGAGAATGAGGCTGTGAATAGCTGTGAAAACATAGTTCAACTTGACTGTAGACTTGGAAGTCCATAGTGCAAAAATCCTGGTTCTATCACTTACAAATTATTTGTTATTGAAGGACTTATTTAACTTGATTGAGCTTCAGCTCCTTGAAGGTGATGGATCTGATGACCTCAAATTGGAGCAAATGGAGAAATCAAATAAATTATTTTAGTCTATTATTTTAATAAAATATAGATTTATATTTTTATGTGCTCTTAAAAGATATTTCTCAGACTGTTTCATGAAAATAGTCAAGTGAAATGTTAAAATTTACCATTATCATGTGATCTATGAGGTGAATAAGTCTATAGCTTAAGAATGTATCATAAGTATTTTAAAACCCCTTTATAAATAAAATTAACTTTTTTGAATGCACTTATTTTTCACTTACTCTTTTAGAAGTACATATTAAAATACTAAATTCCAATTTTTTGAGATCACAACTAATGCCTCTATATTGCTTCACATGGTTTAATATAAATTAAAGGCTGAGAACACTATCTGATAACTCTAAGAGGCAGTATATAATTCGTGTTAAGCAGACTTATCCATAAAATTATGCTCTTTCCCAAATGGAATTTAAGAGTTTAATTTGGGATTAAGAAATAAAGAGCTGCAAATAACTAAATTACATGTAAATGTGATGTGAACATATTTGCAAGGAGAGCAACATAATATAAGATTCAATGGATAGAGAGACATGGTTATGTTATAAAGAATTTTTTATCCGAACAAATATATTTAGTCCAGATTAGAAAGTTGGAGATTTTCCAGTTGTAGATTCTAACTTTATGTGTGTGTTTTGGCAGTTAGGGGTATGTGTACATACAAACATACACATACCCCTGACATACACATACCCCTAACCCCTTATATGTGTTGTATAAGCAGTGTCATTTAAATTCTCAATTTATATTTTTTTTCTAGGACTTCATTATATATTCTGGATACAAAATCATTCTGAGTATTTGTTGCAAGAATTTGCTTGCACTTTGTCTTGAGTGTTTTTGAAGATCCAGAGTAATAAATTTAATATGGTATAGTTTGTTAACCATTCTTATGCAGTAGTTTTTAATTATGCTGAAAATATATTTCCAACCAGAAACTCATGAGGCTATTACTCTGTTACTATTGTTGCTTTTATGTTTAGATCTTCATCCCATGTAAAAGAACTTTGTGTAACATATAAACTGAGTCAGGTTAGTTTTACAGGATAATTATAGATTTTTTTTTTGCAAGAATTAGTATTTTCAGAATTTTTGTTTATATATTTAAAAGATAAATACAAAAAAGGTTAAAACATTAATCTTAAAATTTGTTCTTTCCTTGCTCTTGGTTTAGTTTGAACTCTCATTTTAAATATATCTTCATAAGATAGAAGGTCAGATTATTGATTTCAGGTCTTTATAAATTTTAATGTAGTATTTACAGCTATCCTTGATCATATCAACATTAATGTAATTTAAGGGTACATTTGTCTTTTATTTTGAAATATCCCTTATTTTCCCCATTCTCTGTATGTTGAATTATTTTTTGTTGAATTATTTTTAATTATATTCTGGACATTTGAATGTTAATGCTATTTAGATCATGAACTTAGTCAAAAATCCTGCAAAGAATAGCAATCAAGTCAGCTAGATAAGGACTACAAATTCTATCTTGCTCTTTTTTTTTTTCATAATACATATTCTACATTTTTTTTTTTTTTGATGTTGGTTTGATTTGTCCCGCCATGTATAATTGAATTGGGAGTATAAAAGTTGGGCAGTGATATTAGCTGATTTTTTGTACAAGGTTTTGCTTGAATGTTTTGGTTTATACTTCTTATGTACTCATAATTCACCACTAAATTTTACCTTCAAATCATACGGATTAAGTTTACTTTCAGTCTTCACATACTCGCATTTTGTATTTTATTCATAATTATAGCTGCAATCACTAGGGAAATTAGGTTATGGTATTAGATTGCATCTTGACCAACATCTGAAATCCTCTGTGTTTATTTTTAACTGAAAATAGAATGGGTGTTATTACCAATTCACCCTAGTAAAGAAACTCTATCAGTGATTTTTCTCAGTTAAAGATTTGAAAGGACATGTAATTTCACATCATACATTTTGTTTAGCAGATTTTTTTAAAGACTATGTTCTTTTCTATTTTTTTTATTAAATAATCTATGCATATTATATATATAAACACCTTGTTGTAATCCCCTGGGCTCTCCCCTCCCTGATCATTTCCCCCCTCCCCCCAAATAGTGTACTTCAATTTGGTTTTTAGCTTGTGTTGACTTTTCCTCCTGGCCTTTTGTTTGTTTTTCCTATGTTCCTTAAACTAGTGAAACCATTTGTATTCTGTCTTTATCTTTCTGACTTGTTTCTGCTAATATAATTTCTTCTAGGTACATCCATATTATCATAAGTTCATCAAATTTGTCATTTTTAGTTGATGAGTAATATTTCATTGTGAATATATACCACATCTTTTTCATTCATTTGTCTGTTTTGGGAAATTTGGATTGCTTCCATGTCATTACAATTATAAATAGTGCTGCAATAAACATTCGAACACAGGTGTCCCTTTGTACAAGTAGTGATCTCCTTTGGGTAGATTCCAAGAAGAGCAATTGCTGGGTTAAATGTTAGTTAATGTTAGTTCAATTTTTATTTGTTTCATTTTTTTTCATTTGTTTCACTGCTTTACATAATGGCCAAATTAGTTTACATTCCCATCAGCAATGTAAGAGTGTTCCTTTCTCTCCACATCACCATTAGCACATGATGTTGCCCCCCCTTTTAGATATTGATCATTCTTATTGGTGTAAGATGGTATCTCAGTGTGGTTTTGACTTGCATTTCTCTTATTGCTAGTGACATTGAGCATTTTTGCATGTGCCTGTTGGCCATTTTTATTTCCTTATTGGGGAAGTGAAAGGTAGAATATCATATTCCTAAGTATGAGTGCTCTTAGATTTAGTTTTAAATATTTCTTCATAGGAATCATATAACTTATCTTTTTTTTTTTTGAGATTTTTAGAAAACTGTGGATTTAAACAGACCATAAAGCACTTCATTTAGGGAAAATTTAAAACTTTCACTTGAGGACAATTTAAGAACCAAAGCAAACGAACAAAGCAAAACAAAAACTGCTTAATGTGTGTTTTGATCTGGCAAACATTGTTCACAATTTCTAAAAAAAAATTAGACCTTACAAGATAAAAGATAATATAAACTAAGTTATAGTTTAAATTTTACTATCAGACTGCCCATAAACTCTAATAAGGAGCAAACTAAGTTCTCCATGTTTCCTCTTATCTAGTAAATCCCATAATCTTCTTTCTCTATTAAATTGATTTTCATGAAGATTAAAGACAGGAAAAAATAAGAAACTGTAGACTAAAGTAACAATTCCAGGTAGCCCTGGGAATAAACCAACCATTGTTGTGATCTGGCCAACAGTAAGTGTTGTTGTGAATTAGATTTATGCTTCATATCACATCCAAATGCAAAGATATCTATTTTATACCATTATATAAAAGCAAAGTATATGTCAAATAATGGGAAATAACTTATAACACATATATCTAAAAATATCTTTATATTCAGACTTATACAAATTAGTAAAAGACAAACAGTTCAATAAAAAGTGAAGAAATGGACTAACAAACTAAAGAACAAGAAAACCAAATTTTAATATGCACATGGAATGATCATCAATATATTATTTATTTTGAAAATGTAAAGTGAAAAATATTATTTTGCAGCTTATATGATTCAGTATTTGGAGAGTGACTTAGCTAAGTGCTAAATGTTTTAATCACTTATCCATACAAATACATTTTACTTAGGCACAATGTAATACTACCTGATTATGCTGATTATGATGAAGAAACAAGAAACTCTCCTCCCCCCCTCAGGAAAAACAAAACAATTTATAAAATGTTATTATCTGGTATGAATCTTTGTGGGAAAAAAAATCAAGTAGGCTTTATTTTATATGTTTTTTTTTCCAGCAAATCTTTTCTCTTTGTGTTGTGTTTAGTAACTGCTAAAGGATACCTTTTATATTTGCCATACTTTGAAGATGATAAAAATTAGTTTGAACCAAATAATAGCACTCTTAAAAAATGATTACAAGAGTCGCTGTTCATATTGATCTTTGTGCTCTGTTGTATCCTGTTAATAATAGGAGACTTCTCTAATGTCATAAAACAATGTATAAGTAGGGAATTAAAGTACTGGACAGAAGTTTGTAATCAGCCAGTTTCAGAGCTATTATGTCTCTTCAATGAAATAGTTAATGGCCTGTTTTTAATTAAATTCAAAGATTTGAGCTGGTCATTTGTTTACTTGTTTATTTATTCATTTTTATTGTTATGAAAGCACTGTTATTTTACCTCTTTGCTAGTGTTTGACAGTATTGATTCCCATGTAGTCTTTAAATTCTAAGAAACTATAGGTCACAGCTTGCCCAGATATTCAGGTGCTGGTAAATTAGGTATAATGCTGATTTGTTATCATTTATTATTATAATATAACTATACATTATATATTGTTATATAATTGTTATTATATTTTATGTAATAATAATAGTCGTTATTATATCATTACCCAAATAACCTCACTTCTCTTTATTTCTTATTGCTATTTTTATTTCTTGTCATGCATTTTTTATTAATCACTTATTTACATATTCATGCATATAGGTACATATATACACATATATACACACATACATATATACACACATACATATATATAGTATCATTGCATTCCCTGGGGTTCTCTCTCCACTCCATCACCAAGATCTTCCTATGCTCCTCTCTTTCCTACCCCTCACCCTTGCCTAGCAGCCTGCCCTAGCTCCACTGTCAGCTTATTTGGGGTTTTTCTTTGTCTTTTGCTTGTTATTCCTGTACACCATCCATAAGTGAGAGCATTTGATTTCTATCTTTTTTTTTAATGACTGATTTCTGCTAATATGATTCCGTCTAGGTCATCCATGTTATCACAAATGCTTCATATATGTTAGTTTTGATTGTGGAATAATATTCTACTGAGTAAATATATCATATCTTTTTCAACCATTCATCAGTTTTGGGCCATTTGGGCTGTTTCCATAGTACAGGTGTCCTTTTAAATTAGTGTTTTGGTATACTTTGGGTAGATTTCCAATAGAGGGATTGCTGGATAAATGGTAGCTACATTTTCAGTAGTTTGAAGGTCATCCACACAGCCTCCTATAGTGGCTGAACCAGTTTGCACTTGGAGCAGCAATTTAAGTGTTCCTTTTTCTCCTCATCCATGCCAAAACTTGCTGTTGCTTGTTTTTTTGATATGGGTTATTCTTACTGGTGTAAGAACATCTCTCTGTGTTTTTGATTTACATGTATCTGATTATTAAAGATGTCAAGCATTTTTTGCATTTGCCTGTTGGTCATTTATCTTTCCTCTTTGGAAAAGTGTCTTTTTAGTTCTCTCCATTTTTTGATTGAGCTTTTTTACTTTGTGTTAAGTTGTATGAGTTCTTTGTGTATCTTTGTTATGAGACCATTTCACCTGTATGGAGGGCAACAATTTTCTCCCTTTCACTAGGGTTTCTTTTTGTTTTGGCTATTGTCTATTTTATTGTACAGAAGCTTTTGTTTGATGCAGTCCTGTTTGTTTTCCTTCATTTTTTAAGTCCTGAAAGGGGTTTCTGAAGTATAGGTTTGGAGAATATTGCCCAAATTTTCCTCTATGTATTTTATTGTTACAGATCTTATATCCACGTCTTTTATCCATTTTGAGTTGATTTTTTTGTAAATGGTGAAATAGAGTTGTCTTGGTCATTTTTTTGCACATAGTGGTCCAGTTTTCCTGCTACCATATTGAAGAGAATATTGTTACGATATGTTTTCTGCCCCTTTGTCAAAAATTAGCTGACCATACATGTGTGGCTTTAATTCTGGGCACTCAATTCTCTTCCTTTGGTCTGTTTGTCAGTTTTTGTCCCAGGACCATGTTGTTTTCATTATTATTGCTATATAGTCTGGGATAGTAATACCTCCAATCTCTCTTCAATTGCTCAGGAAGGTTTTGAATGTTCATGGCCTTTTTTCAGTAATTTTTGTTGCATTTCTTTTAAAAATGCCATTGGATTTTTTTACTGGAATTGTTTTGCACATGTAGATTGCTTTTGGTAGAAAAGCCAATTTTACAACATTAATTCTTCCAATCAATGAGCAGGGAATGCCTTTCCATGTTTTAATGTCTTTTCTACTATTTTTAAATATTTTATAGTTTTCTTTGTATAGAATTTTCATGGTTTTTGTTAGTTTTATTCTCAGGTATTTAATTTTCTTTTGTGTAATGGTAAATGGAGTAGTTTGCTTACTTATTATTTTGAGTTCTTCTTCTGATTTTTTCCATATAACTAAGTCACTGATTTTTGTGTGTTGATTTTGTATCCAGCTACTTTACTGAACTGGTTTATTATTATAATTAGTTTTTCTGTTTTGTTTTGTTTTTCCCTTGGGAGGGATCCCTTATAACATATCAGATCATTTGTATATAATAATAGCTTTGTTTCTTCTTTCCTTAATGTAGTCAGTTTAAGTCTTTCTCTTACCTTATTATCCTAGCTAGAACTTCCAGTACTATGTGGAAAAGTAATGGTGAGATTGGGCATCCTTACCTGGTTCCAGATCTTAATTGAAATGATTTCAATTTTTCCCCATTAAGGATATTTGCTGTGGATTTGTCATAAATGGTTTTTACTACGTTGAAATATGTTCCTTTTATTCCAGTTTTTTCAAGGACTTTCATCACAAATGGGTGCTGCATGTTATTATTGAATGCTTTTTCTGCACCTATTGATATGATCATATGATTTTTGGTTTTCTACATGTTGATGTGATGCATTATGCTGATTGTATTTCAGATGTTGAACCATCTCTGTGTCTCTAGGATGAATCTCACTTTATCATCATGTTTCTTGCTTTTTGATATGAGTTTGTATTGTTATGTACTATCTATCCTCTTGATGCTGCTTTTGCATTTTGGAATGTTGTGTCTTCTCTGTCATTTTCAATGTGATTTTTAATTTCTTCTTTGATTTATTCATTTATCCAGTGGTCTTCCAGTAGCCTCCTGTTCAATGTCCATGTAGTGTATCCTCTTCTTATTTTCTTTTTATTGTTGATTTCTAGTTTGATAACTATGATAAGAGAACATTTTGGTATTATTTTGATCTTAGTGTATTTATTCATGTTTACCTTATGGCTTAGAATATAGTTGGTATTGGAGAATTAACAATGTGCATTTGAAAAAAAAAAAAAAACGCATGATTTTCCTTGGGATTGAAGTCTTATGGATATATTTTAGGTTCATTTGTCCCAGATCTTCCTTTAAAGGTTTTGGGCACTCGTGTAGTTTTGTTTTGTTGATTTGTCCTTTGGTAAGAATGGAGTGTTAAAGTCTCCTACCACATGTTTTTTCACCAATATTTTCCTTCAGTTCTACTAGTTGTTGTCTTATGAATTTTGTCATGCTCTCTTTGATGAATAGATATTTATAATTCTAATATTTTTTTCTGGTGAATTAGCCCTTTTATCATTAGATAGTGAGCTACCTTGTCCTTTGTTACATATTTTTAATTTGAAATCTGTTTTATCTAATCTAAGAATGACTATTCTTGCCTTCTTTTGGGGACCATTTGCTTGAAGGGTTGCTTTCCAACCCTATCATCAGTCTGTGATTATCTCTAGATTTTGAGTGTGTTTCCTGGAGGCAGCAGTATGTTGGGTTCAATTTTTTTGATCCAGCCTACTGTTCTGTGTCTTTTGATTGATGAGTTTAGATCATCTTTAATTTTTGTAAAACATCGCAACATTGCTTTACAGCATTATGCACATTTTGGAGGTGTAGATTTACATTTTGTAAAGTGCATTATACCATAACACAGTCATTATCCAAAGTATTTAATAGTTATCACTCTTGTTCTTTACTATTAAAGAATACCATTTTAAAATTCATGGGTTTTTATTTATAAAGTTTAGCTCACTTTTATTTCTCTTTTTTTCCTTTATATATGTATGTTTTACCTATGTCACCTATGAGAATCTTATTTATCTTATAACTACAACAAAATACATGATAGTTTTCTCTATAGTGGCAAGGATTTACTGGGGATTTTGACATTGTCTAGCTATATGGTTTTCTTCATGAAGCAATAATTGAATATGTGTAGCAAACAAATTTGTTCATTACATACTTCCTACATGTGACTATAAATATATTGGGGGAGTTGTTATTTAGAATAGTTTCCATATATTCAAATCAATACTTCCATATTTTCATTTAATTTCCTGCATAAATTTGAAGTCGTATTAAGGCATATTGAAAGATAATCTAAGACTGACTTGTAATATGCTTATTAATCAACATCAATTTTTTTCATTCCCTGTGTACCAGATATTGGTGAATCTGCTATAATCTGTGATTTATTACAAAATTTCCCATAATGTGTAAATCATTAATTATCTCAATTCCAAACTATTAACATTATCATGCTTTTATTTCTCTGAAAGAGGAAAAGAGCAAATATGTAATTTAATGTTATTAAATGATAGTATCAATGTCTTCAGTTAAGTTTACAATTTTAATTCCTAGTGATTTTAAATCAGTGTGTTCAGTGGCAGTTTTCATCTTCACAAAGAATTTATCTTTTATCCTCAGTGGAAACATTTGGACCTAAGGCTAATTTACTAATTTTAGTTAACTAAAAAGTGGCCAGGTGACTAGGAAAAAAAAAAACAAAACTGATTTTGAATTATCTCAAAAGTTTCAAATCTAAAATCTAAAACAGTTGACTGCTATGTTTTTCTTAATATATGCATAATAGCAAGCACTAAGCTAGGCTAAAGTTTGTTTTTCAATATATCTTTAGATAAAATATAACAGTAATTCAAAGAGTGTCATAATTTGCAATAAAATATGTCAGGATTTTAATGATGAGTCAAAATAAAAGATGGAGTATCTGGTAACAATGAATTCAACTTTAGATCATTGTATAATGCTATTTACAACTATGATATTGTAATGACCTCAATGTTATGAATGATTGTAATATAATTAATGTGCATGTGTGTGTGTTTACATGTGTGTTAAGTACAGTGTGAACAGCTATTTAACAGACTGAGTTACAGAGATTTTAATATCCAAAACAATAAGTTTTCAAAATCATTAAAGACCTGGACTCTTTAAATGTAGAATTCAAATTAATCAATCTTTGAAACAATGTATACCAAAGTTCTATACTTATCAAACATTTATTATTTAGAAATTTATATACCAATATAATAGAATTGTAAACTTATTGGTGAGTACAAAATACACATTTATTAACAAAGACAGTAGACCATTTATTTCAGGTCTTGCAAAACAACTATATTCTTAAGAGCAAGCATTTATTTTACACTTTCACATAAATTTCCAGGCAATCTAAAACATTTACTTATACATTTCTCAAAGTTTTTATTTAAATATAATTTACCTTTTTTTCTTCAGTGTTTATCAAGCCATAAGCTGAAAAAGTCTTAACTGTAAGCTAAAACAAATTGCTTCCTAGGTGTAGATTTAAAAAAACATATTTTCTTTAGACTCATAATATACTGAATGATAGATTATGTGCCAATAGAATAAAATTAAATTGAAATCAAAGCATCATTTTATGCTTCATTTTATATTTGCTTATGAAATTGAAGCCATTGATCCTTAAAAAATATGTGAGATATTTATTAAGATATTTTCATCAACCAGAGTTGTCAGTGCAGTTATAAAGCATGAGCTGCTTTGTGACCATCATATAGCTATGGTGAGAATAGTAACTTGTCTCATATTAGTTTCCATTTTTTTTTTCAGTGATACACTGAACATAGCAATTTCCTGTCTATACTTTTGACAGGTAATATTAATATCAATATTCCCAACTTTCAATTCCCAAATTTTAGGTTACAAATCACTTAACTAATCAGCAATAAATTCCTCATAGCAATGAGTAATGTATTCAAATTTAACTTAAAAAACACAGGGTTCTTGCAAATTAGGAAACACTATATAGAATCATGGCTATTAATTTGAATCACATTCAGAGACATCCTCTAACAAATATCTTAAAACAAAACACAACATATTTGCTTAGGAAAAAATATATCATAGATTAATTCAAATTTTACAATATGTATGATATTTGTGAGATATTTTTCTAAATAATGATAAACATACATTAATATTTTATCTAGTTTTGAATTTGAATATGATAATCATTGACAATTATGGAAAATATAGTGCATTTCAAGTTAGTCATATTACTGATGTAATTCTAAAATTGAGAGAATAGGGATTTTTTTTATTTCTTTTGTCCTATTTAATAATTAATAATAACTGTCATATTTTATCTCTGTAAAATGTTATGATTGCTCAAACTTTGAATATACCATTCAAATAATTCTCCAATACTTAAATGCTTGAAGAAAAGCTATTTTTTTTCATGGACTAGAGTTTTTACATCATGTAAAGATATAAAATGTTTGATAGCAACTGTCTTTTTTATTTCATAATTGGAATAAGTACAAATTTGCAATAAAAGTCACTTAAAATGTTATCTTGATAAACACTTCACATAACTATAACAACCAATGAAAGGATAATGATTCTTCATTTATAAGTTAGAGCAATTAAAAATGAAATAAAATATCAGATGTCAGGGGATGACTTATTTGAAGAAGAAACTTTTAGATATTACTGTATAAAGATCTTAGCATTACTAATATATGAGAAATATGAAATTACATAAAGTTTAAACAATGTGATGCTATTATTCTACAAGCTTTTATATATAAACATTTTAAAAAAATTCATATATGCATTGTATATAGACAGGTAAATAGACAAACACACTTTTAAATAACTGGAATGTGAATTTTATAAATATATATATATATAGTAAAATATTTTCAGAATGCTTTAATTTAGTTTCAATGCATGTAGAATAACTTGTTCACAGAATAAGTATGATGTTTTAAGACAAGTTGCCTAATATTTAATCCTTAATTCATCATCACAACTCCATCTTTACCTGCATATTACTGTATGGTTGATTTAAATATTAAATAACAGTCCCTGACAGTATGTACTCATTACTGAATAGTTTTCTTCTTTTTCTGTACTAACACTAACAATAATTTACACAAGAAGCATCTGCTGGAATTCAAGTCCATAATTAACATTCTAAAATAATGTACAGGTACTTTTTTGTTGTTGTTCTGGAAAAAATAGTCTTTCTTAAATATCATTAAATGGTTTTAGTTGCTTATTCTTGAATTGACTTTTATGTAAATAAGAGGCAATTGTGCAATTTATATGTTAGTCACCTAGCTTAATTTTTTAAAGCATTTTATGAATCTCATTTGGTAGCAATTTGATGCCAAACAGATGTCATTGCTATGGATAAAAAAAAAAAGAATTTTATTTGTTCTGTTACTTTCAGAACTAAACTTCAAACTGAGGAGTCAATTCAAGCAATATACTGGGTGTATGGCAAGGTTCTAGAATGGTACACAGTCACCTGTGCTGGGAATTCAGGAAATATTGGGTGGCTATGTAGGTAGGTATGGAAAATATCTCCAAGGGGAATTTGAGAATGGCACAAGAATAACCTTATTATTACTGAGAGGTAAGAAGCTGGTATAATTTATATGCATTTACTGAATAATTAGTGATTAATTTTCCCCTCATGGGGAATATTAGCAACAAACATATTCATCATCTTAAAGACAGATCAGTAGAAAATGTGTAAAGCTTAACTCTTGGTAGACAGACTGACACATGGAAATGTTTAGATCCTATTGGAGCAACATAAACTATCTATGCCTTGACTTTTTTTTAAATTACCATGGAATTGCAAAATATAAAAGTACATAATGACTAACCAAGATAACTTTATGATGCCTTCATAACTGATATTGATAAGATGTTTCATTTAAAAATCTGAGTACATATATTATTAAAATGACAGAATAACAATGTCTTATTTTCTTATTACAAAATAGCCCATGATTGTCCAATTGGTAGCTTCAGATATCAAAATAACAAGAGAGCACCCCAATGGACAAGAACATTTTAAGTCTCTGATTCGTTGTAAATGTCCAATTGAATGGATGAAGCCACAAATTAGTGAATATGAGAGGGCACAACTAACCAGAGGGAGAAAGGAGTAATTCACGGCCAAGTTGCACATTACATAACTCAATAAACATCTACTTTCAAGAAGATTGCAGCTTAATGGAGGAAAAAGACACATTAATATATTTTTTAAAGTTATGTGAGAATGCAATTATAATATCTTTAAAAATGTCCTTATTGCTTTCCTTAGCTTGAGTAATAAGTTTTCTTGAATGTAGGTTCCAGACCACCTTATTCTTGGTGCATTTACTTTAGAAAACTTTGAGTAGTAAATTCTTTCTGTGTTTCCCTTAGGTATAAATCTTTCAGCTTCTTGTCAGCTTTATAATACAGATATTTCATTCTCAAGGTCTTGGGAACAAATTCTTCAGATGAAAACACCAGAAAAGATAGTGTAGTGTTCTCTGTAGGAATGTAGAAGACTAATCTCCAGATAGTAATCAATAAACAAATGCTCTAATACATATACCTAACTTTCCTAAACTTCTTTCTACAATTTCCCTGTCCTCCTCAGCATGAAGAATCTCTTGCTTCATATGTTTCGGTGGAATTAAGTTCAGTCTCTCTACCTGATTGCAGTCCTGAATAAAATTGTCTTGCTCCTTAACAGGTTCCGTGCATTTTTTCTTTGACAGAACAAAGAACTTTAATCTGTCATGGACAAAGCTGTAAATTAGGAATCAGAAAAGATTTCTAATGTAGGTACAACCTAAGTTTATTGCTTTCACTTTCAACTGTTCAGGAGAAAAAATATATGTCCTTTCCCAGAAGAAAATCTATTGGATAACATCTCGGTTTCTTAATTTTACAGAAAAGAAATAGTTATCTGGAGTTTAAAGAAAAAATTTTACAATAATATCTTAATACTATGGTTCAAAATTTATGAAATGTTTTCATTTTTAGAGTTATCTTGACACTAGTAATATTATACATTTACAAGGGGATAGCTATTTATTTTCCTTAATTCTATCAAATTGAAAATGAATATTCTCATCATAATACTATGAATTTTGATAACAAGATGTTAGGTAATGCTTCAGCAATTCTAACACAAAATAATTTTGAGAACCTAACTAATTTTTGGAAAACAGAAATCCATTTTTACTGAACATTTGAGTCTTTTTTTTTTTTCATGATAAGTAGTAATTTTTAAGTTGGGGAAATATTGTATATACATATCATTATGAGGTTACCATAGCATGAATATATCATAAATTGAAATCCTGACATTGATGGCATTAGGTTAGATTTTTTTTTTTTTTAATGTGATTAGATCAGGGTGGTACAACCCTCATGAATGGGACAACTATTCTTAAAAGAAGATCCCATAGAACTTATGAATCCATTCCTGGAATGAGGAAATAATGAAAAGTAGGAAGTGGCACTTCGTTAATCTGCTGAAATTATATCCTTGAACTTTACAACCTTCAGAACTGTGAAGAAATCGATCCCTGTTCTTTATAACTGTTCAGTATACGATATATTGTTATAGCAGTCCAAATAGACTAAGACAGATAGTCCTAAAATATTAGTGGAATTAAAGATAAACATCTTTATAGCATTTTTTCAACTGACTTTTAAACATATACTAAACTGTTTATAGTGATTTCTGCTTGACATGTTTATGTCATCTTTTAGATTTGTCATATCCCTATATTCCTAAAGTAGACCTTGTGTATATGATTCTAAGAATCATATTGTTGTATCTTATTTACTAGTCACAATTAAGGAAATATTATATTCATAAATGTATTAATTGATTTGGATAACTTATATGTGAAGTAGTTTTATCAGGGATAAAACTACTAGGACACTATTAGGACAATAATATAAATTGCTAAATATCCCCTGTCACAGTGACAGGAAATATTTTTCAAACAGTAACAATTCTTTTAAAAGAATTTCAAAGTATCAAATTTACTAAAGCATAGATATAACAGTACAGTATTTAAAATATATTTCACTAATTTATACCATAACCATTGTTACACTGAGTTTTTTTAATTTATAATCATTAAATCAATTGTGCTAGCCTAAGTGTTTTGAGAAGACAGTAAAGAAAAACATAATGTACCCTCTTGCCAAAATCTCAATTACTGCACACACTGTACTAAGATTTTAGGTTTTGTAAAAGCAAATAAATAAACCACAACATGCCACAGTTAAAAAGTAGATATATGTTATTATTAACAAAAATCCCCATGTAATGAACATTCAAAAAGGGTAGAGCCATCCAAAGGATGGCTGAAAGAAAGTGCTTGTTATCAGTTTCATAGTAAAAAAAAGGATCGGGCAATGGGACCAATTGTGTCAAAACACACATACAAATTAATTAAAATTTCCATAGTGGAAAATTGTTCAAAAAAAAAAAACAAAAACCTGGAGAGATTTTGGCTAGTACACCTTTAAGAAAAAAAGAAGATTAAATAGAGGTATCACACACAAGGACTTTACACTGCATGGTATAGATAGCAAAACAATAAGGCATTAGATTGAAAACAGACACAGAAATCAAAGAAATAGAAATGTGAATCAAGAAACAAACCCACTATAGATGCACAATAAAAGAGTCAAGATTGTTTGATGTAGGAAAGTCTCTTGAATAAACAGTCACATGAAAAATTAAACTAGAACATGATCTAACACAATACCCCAAAATTCTCAAAATAGATTTAAGGTTTGGATGCAAGTCCTAAATCTATAAAATACATAGAAGAAAATAGGAAAATATCCCACAACTTTGGTATCACAGTGATGTGTTTGTGGACTTGACTCCAACAGCAAGAAAGAAAACAGACAAACAAACAAACAAACAAAAATAAGTACGAGAATCAATCAAGTAAGCAAACAAAGCTTAAATTTAATAGTATTTTTACTATTTAATGGTTAATATTTCTAAGAAGCTACTCATGATTCTTCTATGCAAGCTAAATCAAAACAATAATATCCATGACAGATTTCTTAGTTAATTTGATTTTGAAACACAAAGAACAGAATCTTTGCAATCTGTAATGTTTCTTTGTGTTTCATGTATTCTGAATTTACTTATGAGAATGGAAAATAAGGTCAGATCTTACCTACATGATTTTTATTTGCTCTCCATGTTAATACACTCAGCTTGTTTCTTCAAATGTATAAACCATTTTTTCCTGGTTGTTAAATGCCAGCTGGTACTGTCAGCTACCATTGTTTCCCAGCTGTCTACCCTGATATCCTATTGCTTTGGACTGGCTAACAGAGTGTCCTTGAAGCATTTTACTTGACCCCCTTCTTCATTAATTAATCATAGATGTTTAGAATATTTGGTAGCCAAAGTTCCAGTTTTTCACTAAGTATCAATATACAACCTATAAGAATTTGATGCCTTGAAAGATTTGGGCTGCATATTAGTCCTATAATCCCCAAAGTTTTGTTCACTCACCTTATCAATAAATTAATTATCTATCAAAAAGGCAAATAAATTAAAATGTGACTTGTTAAATTACAGACTGTATACCTATATTCATATAATGTACATTATAAAGCATGCCTAAAAATTGAATGAAGAAAATAATGAATATAATTTCAACATGATTTTATAATTCAAGATTACTGTCTTTTCTCCAACTAGCAAAAACATATACCTAGGGTGCTATTTTTTGTGAGAACAATAATATTTACTCAATTGCTTTAAAAACCTAGTGTTAATGGATACAGTGATTGAAAATCTTAGGTAGGTTATATGAACGAAATGGCATATCAGTTGTAAATGTCATAATAGATATTTACAATCATATCTAGCAACAATGGAAAATTTATGATTTAGCTAAAAATTATTCCTCCACTTAAAAATCATTTATTTTTGAAAAATAATCAGATATGCTTATATTTTTTACCAAATAATGCAGTACACAAAAATCAGCAATCATTGTATTGTTTCAAACCTTCAGTCTTCAAACCTTCAATTCTTATGGAAAGAATTGTGGAGATTCCTAGAAAGATTATAAACCAATTTATCATAAGTTTCAAAACTCCTCTGTATCTATCCAAAGGGTAAAAGTAGTTAGTCTGAAAGGAAAATTGCACTTTTATCTTTATAGCAGCACTATTTGTAATAACCAAGATATGAAAGCACCTGCATGCCCCAGAACAGATGTGTGTGTGTAATGTAACATTTTTAGAAATGAAAACTCATAATAAATTCATGTCATTTGAGATAATATGCATGAAACTGGAAGGGATTATTCTAATCCAAGTAAGCCAAAAGCAGAAAGATAGCACCAAGATGTTTTCACTTTTATGTGAAATCTGAGGACTTTAATAAAAATAAAAAACCATAAAAGCTGTAAAACTGACCCTTCATTTTCAATTCATGAGTAATATTCCATTGTGCATATATGCAACATCTTTTTCATCCATTTGTCTGCTTTGGGGCATTTTGGTTGTTTCCATGTACTTGCAATTATAAACAGTGCTGTAATGTTTATATGTAAACATGTAAACATTAAACATGTAAACATGCAAGTACAGGTATCCCTTTGTATTGCAGGTCTCCTTTTGGTAGATTCCCAGAAGAGCAATTGTTGGGTCAAATAATAGTTCTGTTTTCATTTGTTTGAGGGCCCTTCACACAGCTTTCCATAGTGACTGGACCAGTTTACATTCCCACCAGCAGTATCAGTGTTCCTTTCTCTCCACATCCACACCAGCACTTGTTGTTGCCCATTTTTTTTTTTTTTTTTTTGATGTGGGCCATTCTTACCAGCACAAGGTGGTATCTCATTGTGGTTTTGATTTCTATTTCCCTAATTGCTGGTGATGTTGAGCATTTTTTCATGTGACTGTTGGTCATTTCTATTTCTTCTTTGGAGAAGTGTCTTTTCAGTTCTTCCCATTTTTTTACTGAACTTCTTGTTTTGTTTGTGTTAGGCTGTGTGAGTTCCTTGTGGATCTTTGTTGTCAAACCCTTGTTGCTTTGGTGGAAGGCAAAAAAAATTTTCCCCATCCTTTGGGTTTCTTTTTGTTCTGTTTATTGTTGCTTTTGCTGTACAGTAGCTTTTTAGTTTGATTGCTCATCAATTAAAATTGGCAAATTTGATTAATTTAAGATAACATGGATGGACCTAAAAGAAATCATATTAGCAGAAACAAGTCAGAAAGAAAAAGATAGAAATCAAGTGGTTTCACTAATATATGGGATATAGAAAAAAACAAACAAAAGGTCAGGAGGAAAAGTCAAAATAAGCTAACAACCAAACTAACGTAAACAACAGGGGGTGGGAGGGTGGGTGGGAGTGGTTCGGGTGGGTAAATCCCAGGAACGACAAAGATGTAAAATATATAAATAAATAAATTATTAAAAGAAAGAAATATGCACAAAAAAGTCTCACCCTTCAGAGCAGAACTTGGTCATTAGGAGAGATGGAGAAGAAGTTGATGGTGGGAAAACTATGGTGTGCACACCTGAAACTAGGAATTCTATTTTTGAAAAAAATAAACAAGTATATTTATAAAATAAAATAAAAAGAAGTAACCTCTGTATCTAATTATTCTTAAATAAAGTTGTTTCTCCAAAATGGAATGCAATGGAAAAGTGGTTCACTTGCTTATTCTAACAGCTTTCTGTTTAGTCAGATGTCTCTTTGAATAGCTGTTAATTTTGTGTATATTATTAAAATATATCTGTTTTATCTTAAACTTTGGAAGCTGTTTTATAAAATATGTAAATATGAACTTGACTATAATTGTTGAGTAGATGAAATCAATACAGTGAATTTTTCTATTATACCAATATGTGTATACATTGACTCAGAAATATCTTTATTATCTTCTGACATAGTTACTATCTGTGTACAAGCCATAGTGTTCTGTCTTCTTAATGTATACATGCAGAAAAATAAACAATTATTATTAAGAGGTCATCTTATAAATTCTCCTGCATAGATTTCCCAGAAACAAAAGTATTTTAAGTTTAGTTACAACTTTTTTTCAAAATTAATATGAACATAAAATATTATTACTTAAATGCGTATTGGAAATATTAAAATAATCTGTGTATGTGAAATGCAAAAATATGTGTATATAAACCCGCGCAAGCTTCCAGATTTTTCTAAATATAACTTTTTAAGAGGAGTAGTGATTTCATTTCTTCTCATTATGTTTTGCTTTATATGTTCCATATTTTTGTTTTTGCTGTCTTTTCTTTTTAATTGAAATATAAAACAAAGGACAGATAAAATCAAACTAGTAAGAATAACTAGAAATCTTACTGTATGGCTGAGGTTAGCAGTATGGGACCAAAAAGAGGAGGGAAAGGAGAGCACAAGTGGGGAGGAAGCATGGTTGACTGTGGTGGAGGGCAATGAGCTCTTTGGTTGTGAGTGTGGTGTGGAAACAGCACTTGAAGGGGAAGATCCCATATCGCTACAACTCAAACACTACTGTAAATCAATGCTTCCTATATTTTCAAGTTTCATGCAATCTACAATAAAATGTATTCATTGAGTAATCTCATACTGATATATCTGCAGGAAAAATAAGTTAGCAAGAACAACTCTTACTATTTAATTTACTTATGTAGCATTAGTATCTGCATTAGTATCTGTAGCATAACCATTTCCATGTATTTGTTATAAAAGCAAGTTTGCTAACATGCATTCCATTTTATCTAGAAAGACTTATTCTACTGTGCTTTACCCATGCAACTTAAAAGATTTCCATCGTCGAACCTCTGACCTGCACTACTGTGCTGTGAAGAAAGAACTCATATGCCTCTCTGCCACTTTTTTTTTGTTGTTGTTACAGAGAAAAGTATCTGTTTAGAAGATATTGCATTTTATATCTGTGTTGTGTTAGCCAGTATCATTCTTTGGCCTGATGACTATAGCTAGACCTTCCTATAAATTTTTAGTTCAAGGCAATTAGACTTAAAATACATACAACCCTATGATAAATGGCATACATGGGAATGAAATATTTTCTAGTTTAAAATGAGTTGTCATTTAGTGAAAATAGAAGATAAATAGAAAAAGAAAACCTACACAACACCATGTATTATATATGCAAGTGTTTGTTTTACATCATTCCCTCTTAGAAAGGAATGCTTCTAAGGAATTCCTGTAATAGAAATGTCTTAATTCTGGATCATTAGTCCTAGATGACTGATGAATGATGAATACATAAGCATCAAACATTGATATAATTTTATGTATCCATGTTGTATTTTGGCTTGGGCTTCTTTAGAGGTGTATGTGAATGATGTTTTGTATATTAGATCACTTTTGCTATTAGATAATTCAAAATTTGTTGCCATTTAATTAACTTTGATCAACCAATACAAATGCTAACTTTATACATGTGGTTGGTAAGAGATATTTTTGTGTTTTATGGATTTCCGTGTTCAAATATAACAAGAATATTGTGTTTAAGTAGATATTGAAAAACAATGAGCTTTCTCCTATAACTCCAATGGCAGGAGAGCCAGAATTTTCTTCAAAAGGATAGAATGCCACTATTGCTTTTCTCCAAATATTTAAAAGGTATAAATTTTAGTTAAGCATATCTAAATTTTAAAAAAGTTATGTTTCTTCAGTTTTTTTAAATTTCAATTAAGAAATGATCTTTTATCAATTATGTAAACATGACTAGATATTAAACACATAAGAAATTTCTTATTTTCACAAGTGATAATTGTTTATTTTTCAAAAAATAAGTCCTTTTCATATACATTTTATATGCTTTTAACAATGAAATAAAATGATATCAAGTATTTGCTCCAAAATAATATGAAAGAAAAGAGCTTGGAGGGGTAAAAATGTAAACCATCAATGCTGATAATTGTTAACTTATCAAAAGATTATAAAAATTAATTATACACTGTCATTTGGTCTTGTATATTAAAAATATATATATCAAACAGTTAAAAGTTTCAAAATGTGCATTTGAAATATACCAAAGTAAATGTGACTGTATTACCACAGCCAATGTAAGCAAATGAAAGATAACAGTGACAAACAAGATTTCTTCTTAATGTGCCAATTAGACTATATATGATAGTGCCATCTATATGATTTTAGATATAGATATGTTTTACATACGATAGCATTGGAAATCATAAAAAAAAGTTTCATTATTGTAATTCCTTTTGTAGCAGGTTTTATTGATGTATGTTTGAGATTAGGAAGACATGTGGCAGGAGTCACATGACTAACTTTATAAATCAAAAACAATACTGTAGCAAGTATCACTAATTTCCTATTATCTGATACCACTGACTTCAGATTCTCACACATCTCTCTAACACAAACTTCTCATGACCATGCAAAAGATGGTATAATTTACATTCTGGTCTAGTGAACTTCCAGTTTTATAAAGGTTTAAAAAAATATGAATGCTATAAATTAATTTCATTTTATTCTACTTGCAATGTTCCTATTAGAAAATATAATAGGTAGAAGTCATTTCTGAATTATTATTTTGTTTTACATATATTGGGACTGTATTTTAAAATGAATGCTATTCTAATTCCAGAACACTTCAATTTTTACTTTTGTAGATAAATAGAAACCAAAGAATCAGAAAAAAAGGGTACAATCAATATATCAATACCTATATTGTGAAAATGTGAGATAGTAAGAAAGCAACTATGGATAATTCGTGTGTGCTGCTCAATATAAAGTGTTTGGAATTAAAATAGCATTCTTCGGAATTTTAAAATTTTGACCAGATATTTGTCAGCAACTAAAACATCAACAATATGAGTTATAATATAAATGGTGGTAGAAAATAAAGTTTAATGTTAAGCAATATTTAAGTAGAACACAATAAAATATATCACTTCATAAATGATGTATACTCACTAATATAAAAATTGCTAAATCTAAAGGTCTTAAGCAAGTTATTTACAAAGGGAATCACAAGAAATATATGAGTAAATTTACTTCTTAGAAGTCTGTTCAACTATAAAATGAGCAACAGATTTCAATTTCCTATCCTGTCATCACATGAAAAATGAGTTTTATTATGGAAAGTGTTGTAAAACTTAGCCTACCATTCTAAAACTCATGTTTATTTGGACTCCTCTAAATATAAAGTTTCTATATTTCAAAACACTCATTTTTTAAAATTATAGTACATTAGTATAACTAAATCCATTTCTGAGTTCAACAAATATTTACTGAATATATAATTCTCTATCACTGTGCTAGTTTCTGATAACATTGCATTAGTTTCAAAATTTTCAAAGCTTATGTCTGTATGTATATGTAGACACAAATATTTTAAAATTACTTATTAGCATGAATAATAAGAACTAATGGACTGAAATTCATAGTGAAATCTAAATTAATTCTTTAATTACTTATGTAATTAAAATATTTCATACTACTAGTAAGTTCAGACTATGTACATGCCCATAAATTAACAGTTGAGAATGCTACATAATCACTTATGCTTTCATACATTCTAAGAAAAAAAAATTCAGAATATTTACTTTTCATTTCAAAGAAAAAATAATTTTACAGTGCATACAATGAGTAAATTTTATAGTAATAATTTTTTGTGTATTAATGGCTTTTAATGACAGTGCTAACACAGTTCTTCAAAGATATACTTACATAATTTATATTTCATTATGTTTAATAAAAACAATATGCATTATTTTATATC
Source organism: Uropsilus gracilis (assembly GCA_004024945.1). Classification (NCBI taxonomy): domain Eukaryota; kingdom Metazoa; phylum Chordata; class Mammalia; order Eulipotyphla; family Talpidae; genus Uropsilus; species Uropsilus gracilis. The sequence goes on along the minus strand of PVHY01000087.1, from coordinate 270,225 downwards.
AAAATATAATTGCAGAGCATTGTTTCACATACATAGCATTGTAACTCAGTCTTGTTTATTAGATAGTTCTTAAACCGTGATTCTACATTTTTAAATAGCAAATACAGAAAAGCTGAAGATATGCAACTAGTAAGAATCAGTTAAATATCTAGTAGACGTTAGCATCAAATCAAAAGTCAAAATTTTGAATGCAAGAGACCAAGCTAACATAATGCTTGTATTGCGTGAACAAACAAACAAAACACATTCTCCTTAGTTTCTAAACAGATTCAACAGTTTTTTTAAGTGATATGTAATCATTTTTGTTGTCCTATCAATAATTATACATCTAAACCTTTTATTAAAAGAGCCAGTTTCATGACTGAATTCCCCTAGTATTTGACCAATTTGATTACATACATATGTACGCATATATATATATATAATATATATAAAATATATCACTCCAATATATATATATGGGCTGATGCTAAATTAGGAGCAATAAAACGTGCATTTTTACAAAATGCTAAATTGCAAATTGGAAATGAGAAGATCTTGCTAGAATAAGTGTTATTTTTGCAACCAATTTTAGGTGGCTCTACAAAGATGGAGTTTCTAGAACCTCTAACTTTTGCTGCCAGGAATGAGAAAATTCTATTAAAATGTGGGTTATAATGAATCACATGGCTAACATTTAGTAACATATCTTCAGAAATGGAAGGAAGGATAGTGTGTACAAATCCTGAGCCATCATTCATTCATTCCTGTGATATTAAAACATCCACTACTTCAATTCTTTTAACTACTTCCAATTTTCAATATATGTACCAATGAGATATTATAGAACACACACTGGGAAAGATATGATTTCAATCAAATCTTAAAAAATTTGCAAGCCAGTTGTAGCACCTGAATTTATCTACAGGTATTTAATATAACATATTTCAAACATAAATTTAAAATATAAAAATCAATTAATTTTTTCTTATCTTAATGATATTCTATTTTTTTTTTACTGGACTTGCAGAAGAAATAGATGCTGTAACAGCAGAAAGTTACACAATTTTTAGTACAGATAGCTTCAGTGAAATGGTAGCAAAAAATACCTTGAAAGTATATTTTGAGTAAAACTAATGCTTTCCAAGACAGAAAAAAATTAACAGTTATGGGAATTTTATAGGTAATTTATTTGATTATGTGGAGTAAAAAAATGAAGTTCCTGAAGATTGGTTATTTATTCTAAACAAGATAAACTGATCTCCATAAAGCATTTCAGCAAAGCATCAATTTTGGGGTTGATAATAGGAATGCTATAGAATATATAAGTACACTTTGACCCTGAATTTCTTGGATGATGTACATGAAAATAGTCATAAGATTTATTGAAGCACTGATATCATCGGATTAATAATAACTGAAATACTGCTTTGAGTACATGACAAAAAATAAACTTATTCAAATACAAATGTTTACTATTTCTGACTGATCTGTATATAAATCAAGCTTGCAGTCTGGGAATTAATTTTTTTTCTTTGTAATCAATTTATTTCCTGATGTGAAATTTTGTTATAAAAAATGATTCAATTTGAAGATAAAGAACTTTAAGTACTAAATATAAATTTTATGAGCAATTTGACAATATAACAAAACATCATTAATTAGTCACAATAACATATACTGTAGAATAATTAATAAACTAGCTAATTAGAGTAAATATCATCTTTAAAAAATTTTTTGCTTATTGCTTCCAGAGGAAGAAAATAGAAAATGAATTTTCATGTAAAGTCATAACTGGTGTGGGGAAAGTAGAGTTATAGAAAATACAGAAATGCATATTAGTACAAAACTGTATTTTAAAATGTTACAACTACATTCCATATGTTCAAGAAACTATAATTTTGAAGTATATTGTACATAGAGAAGTAAAGGTTAGAAATGATTTAGTTCAAATGATAAAAAATAAAATGAAAAACATGAGTGGAATTAACAGCAGATTAGACAAAGATACAGGATGAAACAGTGATGGAAATTATCCAAAATCAAACACAGAAAATAAATTGGAACAAAGAACCATTGATCTTAGAGAACTTCTTGTGTGAATGCTGTGGAGTCAGAGAAGCAGGAGAAGGATGAGATGACAAGAAACATATTTAATGAAATGTTTGCAGTTTTGAAAATTTGATGGTAAATATAACTCCCGTATTACAAGAATTTGTTGAATTACATCACAACCTTAAAAAAAAAAAACTACAACATAGCACATACCTGTCTCGTTAAAAATCAATAAAAAGTGGAATTCTGCACATTCATCAGAATAGGCAAACTACATTAAATATAGCAAACATAAGAAAGTTTGAAGATATTTAAAACAATGTAATTCAGAATACAATGAAATGTTCTGAATTATAAGTAGACAAAAAGAAGAGGAATTAAACTTAAGTAGAAAAGAGAAAATTACCAGATAAAAGCAATGAAATGAAAAGATAGTTTTAGAAGAAAAGAATAAAACTAAGAAAATACAGAATATATAACTATATATTGTAGAAATAGGAAAGGTGGTTGTGATAATCAACAGTCATGTAATACAATCGATTTATTAAAGGTTGTTTATTACTTTTAAAGTCATAGAATATTTTTCTGCATTCTATATAAAATTCTAAGCACAAAGTACTGGGGAAGCTTATTGAAAAGAATAGAAGAGTTAAATTTAATGATTATAGTATATGGAAAGTTTACTTGACATATACCTTTAAGGATATGTAACAGGAACCAGTTTCTACAAAATGTAGTGAAGTCTGTAGAAAATAATAGGGCAGTAAATGCCATTGGGACACAGTGTGTCATTATAGATTTACTGTATGACAAGTTGTTAAATTCAATTGAAACATCTTTATCTTCTTACCTAATTCAACAGTCATTTTGAATTTTCTCTGATTAGAATAACCAACAATGTTATAAAGACAATAACAATATCAAAAATAAACAAGACTTTTCTGTGTCCAGGAGTTAGTATAATAATAACAATTATATACTGTACTAGAGAAATGAATCAGCATTATAAAGTGTGAAAATTGATGACAAAATAGGGTTTCTTGAAAAACATACATGCTAATGATGTTCTTTAAGATCCTTTTTTCTCCTCCTCCTCATGTCTTACAGCATATTTCATAGATATTGAATAAATAGAATCACTGTCTTAATTATTTCAATGTTAAAGTTAAAATGAAGCTTCTTATAAACAGAATTTCATATATGACCTAGAAGTATATTTCAATTGCAAATAACAAGACATTTACCACCATTAATATATTTAAATGACATGATACATGAGGGAAAAGTAATTCTTGAACATAGAAATATTTGGAAGAAATGGTAGAGGTATTTTAAGCTTATTATATAAGTCAAACATCCAGAGAGATCATATTGAAGTATATTATTTAATGTTTGTAAAACAAAATAATATTTTGATATGTTTACATATATTTTTATGAATTTTCTGAAATCTATGAGCAATTTCTATATTTACCTCCTAAGCTTCCCTGTGAGACAAGAATGAGAACATTGTTAAACAGCTTAATTCACTAAAACTAATGAACCTCCATTTCTCAGGACAACTCATACACTGTCATGTGGCTTATTTAAAAATAATTGTAATAGTACTCAGTAGGTTTAGAAATAATTAAAATGAGTACATTATCTCTATGTTACAATATAATGAGTTGTTAGCAGTACCTAAAGGATTAAGAATTCATATTGAAAGACTTTGATTAGTTTTCCTGGAATTGAGGAGAAAAAGGAACATGAATGAAAGTTTATTATACTGCTGAAATAGTAACAAGATTAAGATGCAAACCTGTAATAAACTTCAACAATATTGAGTGCATACAAATATAACATTTTATGATTACAAAGAAAAACTTTCTCAAAATGTTTGTATATGAAATACTGCATGAAGAATTTGAGTCAGTTTGGTAATCTAGTAGTATCTTTTGATTTTGATATAATTCTATATCATTGAAACACAGTAAACCAGATCAGGTATTGAATGCACCATGACAATGTGATAAACGTACTTTGGGGGTCATTCTAAATCTTAGAAACAAATTTCATATCTACACAAAAATTCATTATATAAACACTGAATGATTTCATAAATTAGAAGTTGTGCAAGCACGTATATAATATAACCATTTTAAACTCTAAACAATGTAGGAAACTGAGCATATATAAGAAGATATAGGAAGGGCATTTTTCCCAACTGTGAAGTGAGATAAGTGAGAAACTGTGAAGTACAATTATAGAAATCAGTTCACATTTAACATGACAATAATTTTAAATTATTTAATTTGAAATAATGTGTTTCAAACATCATTCATTTTTTCTTAATGTTAACATATAAGCAGAGTACAATTAAAAAAAGAAAAGAAAGCAATATATTAAAAAGTGTTATCAACTACTTTACATTTTTTTTTCAGATTGTCCTGTGAAAAAAGTCTGTGAGCTATAACCAATGTAAAAACTGTGCAAATTTAATGTATATAATTTGATAGTTTGAAGAGAACATATGCCAGTGAAACCATCACCACCATGAAGGTCATAAATGTATCTTTCATCTCTTAAAATTTTCTCCTGTTATTACTACCATCATCATCATCATCATCATCATCATCATCATCATCATCATCATCATCATCATCATCATCATCATCATCACTCTTATAATTTACCTGGATGGTAAAAGCACTTATCATAAACTATAAGGTCATCAAATGTTAAGTGTAAACTATATCTTTTATTGCATAATTCTTGATGTATGAAAGCATTCAGTATTAGCTATAGACACCATGGTGCATAAGGGAATTCCAGGATTTATCTTGCATAATTACTTTATTTTCCTAGATCCAGTCCTGGATCCTGCACTGCAGTTGCTTGTTTTGTCTCATCTAAACTGCCTTCTATATTAATAGTCTTTCCCAGCATGTCAGAACAGTTCACAGGACAGTTTTGAAGAATAATGGTCTCTCAAATTCCTTGTAAACTTTTCACAATAACATTGAAGCTATGCATCTTGACAAAAAATACTGGTGAGATGATGTAACACACATCATATCTGGAAACAGGTATGTCTTCTTAGCGGTGATGGTGATCTTAATCACCTGAATAAGAATTACTGTAGTTTAAATTTGTCACTTGTCTCTTTCCTTAGCTTACAAAAAAGCAGTTTACTACCTCTAACTTATATTCAAGGAGAAGGGAATTGTTTCATTTCCTGGAGGTGGAATAAACAAGAATATCTTGAACTAAGCTAAAATCATCATAGCAATTATCAAGTACTTGCAGGAAACTATTATGTTTAGGAAATTCTTGCTTTCTGCTAAGTTTAGCATCTGTGGTGGATCTTGCCTATAGCAATTATTGTAATATACTTTTTTAACATTAATTCATTTCTCTATAAATTTTTGAGATTTTTCTGCAAAGAACTCATCATTTATCTACCATGTTTATTTAACCATTATTAATTTGTATCAGTATGAAGTATAAATATTTTTGTTTAGGAGATACAATTAATACCACTTTTAAATATATTTCTTATAAACTTTTATATCTTTTTTTGCTAACACTAATTTTATGTGAAGCATCAGTTATAATTCAATACTGTAAAATACAAAGAATCATAAGAGACTGCTATAAATGATTTTAAAACAAAAAATGAAAAATCTAAATGAATTAAATGATTCCAAAACATACTACTTATCAAGACTGAATCATAAGTTAATTTATATATACATTAGATTATATCTACTACTGTGAAATTATAACAAATACTAAAAAAAAAGTAAAAATTCAAATTATTACTAAAATATAATTGCCAATGTAATACTATTCATTTTGGCTAATATAAGGTAAGGGTGTCTACAAAATATCTTAATGAAATAAATTATCAGTTTTGTTACTTCCTTTAAAAACTTTCACATGTAATATAACAATTATATCTATCAAAATTTCAACACATAATTCTAATACAATACTAATCTGGGAATTTTCTACCTTGAATAAATGTTAGTATCTGTTACTTTCCATTGAAATCCTATTATTAACTCATTGCTTTGTCAAATGCATCACTTAACACAGAACTCAAGGCTACATTTATTGTTAAAGGAATGCAAGTTGGGTCAATCATTCAAAATATGGAGAATCTGAAATACAGGATGGCATCCACTATTAGGGAATATTACCCTCCATCTTTCTCATTTCTGTAAAGTCTATACCCAGTATCACAATGGAGATAGACATTAGTTGAACAAGTGACCATTCTTTCATAATTCCATAAAATATATCTAACCATTCAAAATGCAATATCTGGAACATATTATAAGAAGTTAAAGATGTTAGCAAGTAGAAATAACCTAGCAAATATTTATTTTCCTTGCAAGCTTGATAATATCTTTGTACTTACAAACTAAACTATAGCCAGAGAATCTCACATAAGATAGATATTACTGATTTCCAACTCTCAAACACAGTGAGAATTTGAAAATAATGTACACATAGTTAACATATTCTTCTGAACTGCTGTCAAAAACTACAGATTATGCAACACAAATTGTTCCTTACTTCTGATAGGTTATCTTAAAAAGCCTTTCAAAAATGAAATACTTTGGAGTTTGTTTTATATTACAAATTTTATTTGGTTGTTGATCTGGTTGTAATTCTATATGAAAGAACAATAGAACCCAGTGTTAATCAAAACACCCTCTGTTTGTTAGAGTTGGAGATGCCAACAGCTATATAGAAGTAGGTATTGAATTTATCAGTTTTATTGACAAGTCAAACAATGCAATTTAAATGTCCTTATGACTGAATTTAGAGTGATCAGTAGATGATAGAGAGATAGATAGATAGATAGATAGATAGATAGATAGATAGATAGATAGATAGATAGATAGATAGATAGATAGATAGATAGATAGATAGATAGATAGATAGATAGATAGATAGACAGATATACTCTCTTGGTCATAATTTGTCCAAATAGTGACCATTTAATTTTTTGGCAGGTTTTCTTTTCTTTTCTTTTTTTGCTACAAATGCATTATGTTTATCATCTAAAAAGTAAAAGTGAAAAAAATTGTGAAACAAATTTTGCATGAAAAGTCAATAAACCTCAAGAAGATATCATTGGAACTTGAGATATGAATCATATTTGCTTGAATGTAAATGTGACCAGTATAATTTATGTGATTTAACAGCATTTTATGTTAAGACAATAAATCAAAATAGATGACAATATAGGTCATAAAGAGAGAAAGAGGGGTGTAAGGAGGATAAAAGGAAAGGGGAAAAAAGAATTCCCAAATAGAAAAAAGTAAAAGCCCACTAACCATTATATTTCACATTGTAACATATATCAGCATTGGAAATAACAAATATTTCTGAAATAATATAGAATCTGTAGGCTTTTTTTTGATCATTTACACCTAAAAACTAGTGAAAGATATGGATTCCCTACATATGAAAAAAATATGTTCTTAGCCATATATGCATGCTCAAAGTTGCATTGCAAATTTAGAGATTACACATTTAAGTTTAGACAGAGCCCATACATTTTCTTGTTCCAGAAGTTAAGCCTATTTATTTTTATCTTTTTTTTTTTTTTTTCTGAAGGAAGAAAGACAGCAACACATAAAAAAAAAAAGTGAAGAAGATATGGCATAGAAAAAAAATGAAGTCTTTTACTGGTGTTTGGAATTCCATATCTGGAAAAAATATGAGTTTTCTGAGACTTGAGACCAATAAAATTCTCCCTTTAATAAAGTTTACACTGAATATTATACCCTGGAAAGTAAAAATGTGAAAAGAAATCGACAGCACACTATTTTAGGGAGAGCATCGCTTTCCCTGGATACTTCTCTAAGATAATAACATGAATTCAAACGAAAGTCTTAAAATCATATGGGAACCACTGATTAAAATGAAAGGATGAAGTTGAACAAGTAACTCTCTTTGAAAACTAAAAGAAGAAAGGAGCAAACTCTATACTCATAAAATGCAAGATGGAAGATAAAATGCATTTTAATTAGTATCTAATTTGAGTGAGTCAAAGTTATTTATCTTTTGACAACCTCATTTTCTATATCAACAAAGTGATGTAGATATTGTACATATTTTATTTGATACTTTCATATTAAAAATATTACACAATAAATACACAAACACATAATACCTCTAAGATTTTCTCATTCACTACAAGGAAATTGCTTAATTTTATTGATTCCATATAAATCAAATTATTCAGAATATAAAGGAGCATTAAAGTGTAAACAAAGTTAAGTATATCGACAATAAAATCTTAGTATATCTAGAAAAATAACAAAAATAGTAACAAACTATCACCATTAGTAAAATAGGAAAAAATGCTTCTTAATTTTTTTCCACGTTTAAGAATTCAACCTCAGATGCCTTCTGTGTGCATTTAGTTTAACTCTTCTCAAACTGTAGTAATCAAAAAAGATCAGTGAAATTTATTTACTATTTTCCCATTCAGAGAATTTCCTAAAAATCATTTAGGCTTTATAACACATATGTTGGAATGATTTTTATCATTTTATCATAAAGATTAAACCCTTTAAACTTTTACTAAACATTACCTGTTTACATTTTCCAGAAGATTAAACATATATTTTCTGCACACTGTAGCTCTACCATTTACTTAGATAATCGATTGATTTCTTCAGGTCTACTTCTAGCTACTCTGCTCCAATGCAGGCTGACTTTCAAAGTGATAGCTGTTAGAATAACCTCTTTAATAATATTTTCTGTTATATTCCTTCTTCATACATTGAAGCATATGCTTTCTTCACACTAGAACTGTTCTGGCAAAGGGAAATGAACAATATGACCACAATGAATTTCACCAAATGACCAATTTACTCCAGCACATCTGCCTTAAGATTTCCTCAATAAATGATTCTCCAAATAAACATTCACTGAATTACTGATTTTTTTTAACCATAGATTTGTTTCATCAAATTGCAGCTGCACTGCACTGTAAATAATCTTCGTAAGAATTGTTAGTCCCTTTGGGTTGGTTCTCAGATTTGGAATGTGCACAGTAGACTATTATTTATCTTTTTATATTTTTTGTTTATCTTTTTCATTTATCTTTATGGAGATACAATTGGTATACAGTAATGTGAATGCTTAATGTGTATAATGTGAGATATGTCTATATTGCAATTATACAAAATGGATAATTAATATATACTACACAACACATTACCATTTCATTGCTACAGTAAAAATATTTAAAATCCACTTTTGTAGCAGCTTCAAGGTGTATACAACACAGTGGTGTTAATTATGGTTACCTACCCTTAGATCTTTGGAATTTATTCTCAAAGAGCTGGAAGGTTTCACCAACTTTTCCTCATTTTCCCCACTTAATGTTACTATTTTGTTTTTATGATATTTCTTTCACAGTATAGTATAGAAATGCTTAAATTTGATATATGTAGTCCCAATTATTTATTTTTACTTTTGCCTCCCTTGCATTTTAGTTGAATACTCAAACGTATTTCTAAGAATGATGTCAATGAATTCATTGACTATATACTGTTCTGTGTATTCTATGGTGTTATATCTTACCACCAAGTCTTTAATCAATCAATTTTTAATTAACTTCTGTATATAGTAAAGACAAAGATCTATTTTCATTCTTTTGCTTATTGCTGTCTCATTCTCAGCATCATGTGAATATATATATATATATTAATTGTTAAGAATTCTCTATAGTATATACTGATTTACATTCCTAACTACATTTTCACATCATTGACAGAATTTACCTTTTTCATTTGGTAAAAAACATTCTAACAAATGTGAGGTCATATGTCACTGTGGCTTTCTTTGTCCTCTTTGGAAAAGATTAATTTGGGTCCTTCAAGCATTTTTCAATTAGATGATGAGTTTCCTTTGTAGTTGTATTGAGTTCTTCATGTATTTTGGATATTAACTCCTTACTAGATATCTGTTTTGCAAATATTTTATTCCTCCATTGACTTTCAATAGTTTACTTATTTTGCTGTACAGAAGTAGTTTAGCTTAATGTAGTTCCATTTTGTTTAATTTTGGTTGTATATAACTTATTGCTTGAACATTTGTTAAAAAAATGTTCAGCAACATATTCTGTTTCATTCTGGCATCAGGTTTTACATTTAAGTCATTAATGCATTTTTTTTTGTGAGTAGTATAATATGATTTATAATAAATATCCATTTTGGTCTTCTTTCATGATTTCTAGATGATGTCTGTTAAAAGACTTCCTGTTTTTAAGTGGTAACAGCAATGGGAGTATGTGCATATTTGCTTTCTTTTGCCTTTTATCAGATGATTTGATGTTAATGTATAGAAACATAGTACCTTTTCCATGTTGATTTTTGTGTGCTAACTTTACAGAATTAATTGACTTGTTCTAGCACTTCTTGGTAGAATCATTGTATTTTCTTTCTATAAATACCATGTGTAAGTAAATATAATTTTACTATTTTTGTATTTGAGTGCTTTGTATTTGTCTTATCTGGTTAGTCTGGTTAGGGTATCAGGACCTTGTTGATGGTGGATATCTTTGATTTTCCTGATCATAGAGGAAAAGCTTTCTTTTAAAGCTGAATAATACATTAGCAGTGGGTTTGCCTTACATGTTTTTTATTATGCTTAGATGGTTTCCTCCATACAATTTGTTGAAAAAAAGTTCTTAGAAGGATTTTGAAGTTGGATAAATACTTTTTCTGCACCAATTGAGATTACCATATGATATTTATCTTCTATTAATCTAGTACATCACATTTTTAATTTTCATTCACTTGATCATTCTTGCATCCAAAAGGTAAGAACTATTTTATTTTGGTGTGATACTTTTATTGAGCTACTGAATTTGGTTTGTTAATACTTTGCAAAAATTTTTTCATCTATACTCACCACAGATGTTGTATTGTAATTTTCTTTCCTTACAATGATTTATCTGGTTTGCATATAAAAGTAATACTAGCTTCATAAGATAAGTGGCCTCACAAAAATTATTACCCACTTTTTATATATTTTTAGGAAATTTTGAAAAGGACTGGCATTAAACTTTTTTAAAAAGGTTGGTGGAATTGTTCTATGAAATAATAGATAGCAAAATTTTCACAAACTTGGAGGTTGCTGAATATTTCCTCAATTCCTCAGTTATTACTGGACTATTTATATTTCCTTTTTGATACAGTTTTGAATAAAAAATCAGCAACATGAAACTTGAAATCAACAGGAAGAAAACTAAAAAACAAAAACAAAAACAAGACTCATATAGAAATGGAAATTAGGCATCATATGAACAACCAGTGGGCCAAAGAAATATCAAAGGGTGGAATGGGGAAAAAAAAAAAAAATATATATATATATATATATATATATATATATATATATATATATATAGAGAGAGAGAGAGAGAGAGAGAGAGAGAGAAGTAAACAAAAATCGAATCATAGCATATGGAAGTGGAATGGAGGAAAAACAGTTCTAAGACAGTTTATAGCACTCTATTAAGTAAAAATAATCTCAAATAAACAATGTAACTTTACATCTCAAAGAACAAAGAACTAGAAATAGATGAGTAACTAATAATAAGCGAAAGGAAGGAAAACAGATAAGGGAAGGTAAATGAAATAGTCATTAGAAAAATAGAAAAAAAGACAAGTTGGTTTTTAAAAAAAATAAGCAAAACGGATAAACTTTTAGATAGACATGCCAGGGGAAAAGAGTAGATATAAACTGATAAATAAAGACACATTGCAGCTTTTTCTGCTCATTATGTTGATTTTATACCTTCCCATCTGATCTCTGTTCTCCATAGTCCCATCCTTTTATTTTGCTTTTGAATATGCATCTCTGCTCTTGTACACAGACATTCAGGGACCGGCATAGAACTAGGTTATACTAGCGAACACTAAATTGCTTTGAAAAATAAGGAATATTTAAAATTATATGAGTCATTCTCTAAGATTTATCATTCAATTTCTTCTTAAAATTAAAGGGTGCATGAACTTAACACTTAACTCCTTAAATCCAGGTAAAAATTGCCCCACCAGAAAGAAATGCCTCACCACATCTTAGAGAGAGAGACAGAAAATGGAAGCAGTAGGAATATTTATTCTTTTCACTACTTCAGGAAAATTTTATGGCATTTAATAAATGGATATAACAAAATAAAAATTCCGAGCACCAGCCTGACCTTATTTCAGATGTAGTTTTCTATACAACTTGGCTATATTCTTCTTTGGTAATTTCTTATTTAGCATAAAAGTATCCTCAGCTGTGTGTGTGTGTGTGTGTGTGTGTGTGTGCGTGTGCGTATGTTTGTACATTGGGGCCATTCAAGATTAATTATTTCATAATAATTATAAAAAACATTCTCAAGCACATATCTCACTTCATATTTAATTTAAAAACATTATGAAGATTACTGCACATAGCACAAGCTTAAGATAAATATGTATATAGTCATTCAATAAACACTTCCTCTGCAAGGATTGAAATATATAATTATGTTCCAATCAAAATATGTTTAATGTTTTTTGACAGCTGACATAAAAGTAACAGCATCAAGTATCTAATAGGAATAAAATATCCATAAATACAGAATCCATCACTTTTCTTTCTGTTTGTACCTTTTAATTTCAACTTAATTCCAGACCTAAATCAAGCTACTAAAGCCTTCAGTAAGAAAAGAGACAATATAGGTCATTATTAAACTAATATTTTTTAAAAATAAACTCTATTTAAGACAATTCAAGACCCTGAAAACTAAAAAATAGTTATTATTGCTTTTTATTGTTTTCTCAAACTTTTCTTTCTTATCTCAGTCTAACATAGAATTCTTGAACTTTGTTATAGGTATATCATGTATGAAAACAGCTCATATTTACATCAATTAAGCATGTATTAAGCTCCCAACCTTTACTTGGTCTACAAAACTGTTTCAAATAATAATTGAATAATAAATGATAGTGTCAATTATTTTTTGTGGCAATGCCAGTGCAATCACTATAGAAAGTGATCAAGTCCCTAATTATATGCTTCCACAATGGCTGAGAGAGAATTTTCTATGAAACCTGTGCTTTTGCATGTCTTCCATGCAGAGGCAGCTTAATAACCCTTTTCGTGGCCTATATTTTCAAGGACACTTGAAAGACAGATAGATTCTCTCCCTCTTAAGCAATGACCAATCTGTGTAATGAACAGAACAGCATCTAAATAGGTTTCTTTGCAGGTGCTTTAAATGATTAGGTTGTTCGTAGTTGTTAACTGAAAGTTTCTCAATTGTGATGGAAATTCATATTTTGTGCAGCACCCACTTGTATCACTCTTCATCATTATGTGGGCTATGGGGTAGAGGGGTTGGAACTAGGTAGATAGGAAAATCAAATTGCTTAACGCCATTATTAGTGAAGTTCTTTATTTTTGATTGAAGAAAGTCATGTCTTCTGTCATCATCCATGAAACTATAGCAGTATGTAAGTTTGTAAACAGGGAAAAATCTCAGCTTCTTCAAATTTATACCAAAGAGTACCTTATATAGTAAATACCATGAATAATAATATTAATGATAATGATGTTTAAGCTGACTCACAGGAACAGTACACAAATGTTCTTAATTTAATTACATCTGAAGTTTTAGTTAAGGAAGAATATTCTATGAACATTCCATCAATTTTATTCACATTTTTAACATTATAAACCATGCATATTTCCAGACTCTCAGGATACTAGGTCATGCATGATACATAAAACAAATTTTGGTAAATATGTAAATAACAAAATATCAGGGGCTACTCCAGGTAAAGTATCCCTTGTTCTGTATTTTTACTCAGGAATCTAAATTAATGAAGTCTTTGTAATCACAACTTACATCCCACATAGTGGTCATTCTTGGATAAAAACAGGATATTTTTTGATTATGCCTACATGGAAATATATCAGATATAGTTATTGAAATCACCTTGTATTCATTTGCAAAATCTTTCCTATACATTTTTGTATACATGATAGAGAATATATAATATTTGGTATTGCCATTTTATTTTGCCATGTTTTGAATGGGGAGATGTGCCTTTCACTTTCAAAAGTATACTAATCTTCATGAGAAAAAGTCAATAAAGAAATAAAAAGCAATTATAATACCAAATAATCTTTGTAATAGAAGAACTTAGTGCAAGTATGTAACCCAAATCAGTACATGCAGAGGGATATCTTAAGAAAGAGGAATTTAAGATGAGATACATGTGGGCACCATACGTTTGCCAGACAAAGCAGAGTGTGAAAGTGCTTCAGAATCTAAATTAAAGTAGCTGAGAATACTTGGCCTTGATATCACCTGTTCTCAATATCCAATAGAGATGTACATATACAGAGAATATAATGCACATCTCAAATTAAAATTATTTTTTTCATTTTTAAAATATATATACTAAGACAAATATGGAAATCCCCGGGCAATTTTAGAACAATTTCCATTCAGTATTCTTGCCAGTATTGATATTCCAAATACATTATAAAAATTTTAACTTTACAGACTAACTCTTTATATTGATGATGAATGAGGTTTGAACCATAGCTTCCTTGTAAATAAGTAAAAGGAATATTTCTCTGAGCATGGGACTTGCAACTTAGTCCCAAGACAACTCATTTCTCACTGTATGAGAAAGTATGACATTGATACAACTGAATTCTTGCCATTTAGTTTAGAATTCAGTGATACTAGACCGTTGTTAATGTGTTTCTGTAAGCAGATTTTAACATAGAGAATATGAGGATTTCCATTATTTAAAAAGTTAAATATAAGACAAAAAATCGATGCAATTAGAATATGTTAGATCTTAATCAAAAAGTTCTCACATGACCTTACATAAGTGTTAAAGTTAATGGAAATGGAAATGATGTCTTTATGGAATAACATAAAACAGTAAGTTTTATGTCAATTTAAAGGAGAAAAACACATATACTTTTATAAAATAAGAACTATGCTTAGAGTAATTTTAAAATAATCTTATTTTAGCCTGCTTCTTCTTGTTTCCATGGTGTCTACTGGGGCAAAGTGACATGCCAATTCAAAATTGACTTCAAAAAGGCTAAATGCAGAAATGCTCCAAATGAACAATGAGAATTTCTCAGTAAATGGTAATTGCTAATGACATTGAACAAACAGGTTAATTGATGCTGGGAATTTGAGACATTTTGTGGGAATTTGAGACATTTTGTGTGTCATTTTCTGATAAAAGTGATAATATTCCTAATTTTTTCCTTAATAGTATTCACTATGTTGCCATATGGGAGGCAATTTTCTTAGTCTGAATCTCTCCTTCTGTACACTAGCTCATTTTCATATCAAATAACTCTAAATGAAAGGAAAAATCTGTGCCAGACAATAATGAAAAAAAATGCTTCTGCAGGAGGGGAATAAGAGTAATAGGTTCATTCTTTACTGTTGGATAGATTCTTTGTGATAAGAACAGACATATGTTAAGCATGATGTTTTGATATCAAAAATCCATATTGAAGGTAATGATCTCAAAAATTACTTATAATTTGCTTTGCCTCTCCTGAATCTGTTTCTTTTCTAGTATTGCCAATTTCTAATGAAAGTCCACCTCCTCACACAACTCAAGCCAAAAACAGTTATTTAATCTATTTCTTATTCTCTCAACTCCTCACTAGATCCTACTGAGTTTATTTCCAATATGTTTTTAACACAAATTCGCTAAACACGCCTGTATTCTCTATTATAGATTATTGCCTTAATGCACCTTAAAAAGTATTAGGTCTCTTACTACACAGAATAATGGTTTTAAATACATATATAAAGTGATTTTACTTTCTCCCTTTTATATCTTGTCTGCTCTGCTATAGAGTAACTGTTCATATAAGTGTAGCTTTATTCCCATTAGTCTATGTGTTTATTTTATTCTAATGTGATGCTGTTTTGACTACTAATGCTATATAGAATAGTTTGAAGTCTGGGGATGTGATACATCCATACTACTTTTTGTCAGTATTGACACGATTATATTGGGTCTTGTGTGTTCCATATGAATGTCAGTTATCTTTGGTATACTTTTTTGAAGAATGCCATTATGACTTTGATAGCAATTAGAAGTTGATAAACCTTGAAAAGCATATACAAAAAAATTAACTAGACTACTACCTCACATCACACACAATTATCTCAAAATGGATAAAATTTGTGAATGTAAGATATGAAGCCATAAAATACATATAAAGATACAAGGGCAAAATAATACATTACATTTTCCTCAGTGATGTCTTTGGGATTTTAACTCCAATGGCAAGGGAATAAACAAGCAAAATATAAACAATCAATCAGACAAACTAATTAAAAAGACTATGTCAAACTAAATTTTGTATGTGTTGGGGAACAAATTATAATTAAACCAAGAAAATACCCTAACAAAATGGAGAAATATTTTATCATATGTCTAATATGGTACTGATATCAAAGATCTAGAAAAACACAAACATAACTAAACAAAAATGTATTTTTCCTGAGCCCAAACTACCCAGTTAGAAGTAAACAGAAGACACGACCCAGAAAAGATAAGTGAATAACTAAAAGGCAACTGAAAAAATGTTATAACTTATCATCAAGGAAATCAAAACCACAAATCAAAAGCACAGTGCGATATTCTCATACCCAAGAGAATTATCCCAAACCAAAGACCAGAAACAAAAAGTGTTGGTAAGAATGTAGAGAAAACATAACACTCATATTAGGAATTTAGATAACTCCTATGGAAAACATTATGGAGGTTTATAAAATACATTTAAATTAGATTAAATTAGTTGATCCAGTAATCCCATTCTTAGGTACCTTACACCAAAATGTGAAAAAAGGAAACACTAAATTGAAGACGTATTTGCATGTCTATACTCACTGCAGAATAATTTAGAATAGCTAAAGTATGGAAACTGTCCTAGAGCAGATGAGAAGATTGATGTAGCACATTTTCACTTGGTATGCTACTCAGCTATATGTTTCCAAAAAAAAACGATTCTTGATATTTGTGACAACATTACAGACTAAGTCAGAATAAGAAAGTTTAGCACTAGATGATTTAAATAAAATGTAGACTATAGAAAAGCAAAGAGTAGAAAATGGTAAACTTTGTAAAGCAAAGAATTCTGACCTTAGAATTGAGATGGGGATGGAGAAGGGTAGAGAGTAAGCGAGAGAAGGGTGAAGGGCTATGTGTGAGGACTAGAAGTTCCTCAGTGAAAGATCT
Organism: Uropsilus gracilis; assembly: GCA_004024945.1. Lineage (NCBI taxonomy): Eukaryota > Metazoa > Chordata > Mammalia > Eulipotyphla > Talpidae > Uropsilus > Uropsilus gracilis. Next base: position 252,910 of record PVHY01000087.1, on the reverse strand, counting down.
GTTCTGATAAAATGTACCTTATAATAAAATATTACCTTATAATAAAATATTACCTTATAATAAAATATACCTTAATGGGCTGAACCTTTGTTGTCTGAATTAAAAAACACACACACAGAAATTTTAAAAAATTCATATTTTCTTTGAAAATTGCAACATAATTTAATTAAATATAAATAAGGAAAATTCATCAAAATTGTTGAAAAGGATCTCTATTTTTACATTTCTAAAAGTTCATTAAGAAAAGTGTATCTGGTAAAATCAGTTGGCTTCCCAAACTGATCTAGAGATTTAATTTGCATTTAAGAAAACACTATACTCTGCTTTACAAGGTCCTGCATCACTTGCTTTCAACATTTGCTTGTAGGATTGCACCTTTCGTTGTTTATTGAACACTTTTCCCTTTTAATGGCTTAATTTTCATAAAACCTAACACAATTTCCTTTGCAATTAATAGTTCTCCCTTTCTTATAATATTCTCTTAGATTCTCATTTTAATTAGTTATAATAGCTAATATTTTCAAATTTAGTTTATTTTTTTTATGAAAATCTTTCACCCCTGCGTTATAAGGCATATGTTGCAGGGGCTATATTTCTATATTTAATTAAGCAAGTACTTCACATTTAAAACATATTCTTTAAGTAAGAAAAATGTTTGTTGAGTAAATTTCCAGGTTTGTTTGTTTGTTTTCATTTTGGCACTGTACAACTGCAATCAAAATAAAAAAAAAGTGTCAGGCAAAAGCAAGCCAATTACAAGCCCTAGAAATCTGGTTGCATAATTAACTACCAGAGGGAGATTAGGGTGGAATGCAAATATGGACAATGGTGGACTATGGGTACCCTGGTGGTGGGTGTGGTGACATAACATTCTTTGAAGGTGTATGCTTCTATACTTCTGAATCATACACAGTGTGGTCAACCAATCCTGAAATTAAAAAAAAAAAAAGATATTTCTAAACTATGACTGAGTTTATAACTAAGTGTTCTATTTAAGATTAATATTCATATTACATTAAACTAAGGAATGGCCTTTTATGAGTACTTCACGCGAAGAACAGTGCATATTTTTTTCAGATACTATCAAATTTGATCTTTTTATATAACAAATAAAAATACATATTGTTTCAACTGTTTTGTTTGGCACAAAGAATAGTCTCCTACTGATCTCACACTATATTCAGTTTTTCTACCAGAAGACTTCTTGTTGGTTACTGCTACGTGTATCATAGTTGATCTATACATTCAATACAAGCATCTTTGTGATCTTTGTTATATAATAATCATAGTATTCTTGTTCCTTCCTCAAATTTCAGCATATATATTCTGTTATATGTATCTAAGTGGTTATTTTTATTTTGGAAAAATTTAAATACCACAAAAGAAAATATAAAGCATTCTCAAGCAACAGTTTCCAGTTTAATATTTATTCACATTTTGCCTTCTTTGTTGTTATTTTTACCCTTCCTCATGTATTATTTTGCTGGAATATTTTAAGTCAAATACAGGTATTGTAAACTTTACCTATGTTTTATGTTTGCAAATATTTCAGTTTATGTCTCTACAAAGGAAGACATTTTAGTTAACCTTATTTTGACATGCCAAACAGAAGTTTCAAGGATAGTAGAAAGTGCATTTCATTTTTTTAAATAATAAAAGCAAGTTATAATTACTAAAACCAAATGAACATTTGCTATTCGATAAGCAAGCATTGGGTGTTGTTCATTAATTATATCTTAGCAATTATTACAAATAATACAAGACTCATAATGTGAAAATGAGTTATATTATTTGGTCATTATTTATACAGCTGAATTTATCTACATCAAAATATTCTCATATTATAAAATAATTTAAAAATCCTATCCACAGTTAGTCAAACTCATACTATGCTGAATGTGAAGCTTTGTGTGGGAAATACTAAGTTCACTTATTGAAATGATCAAATGCTTTTTCTTAAGTAATATGATGACTGATATACATTGCTTTGTTTTCCTATCTAAGCTTAAAAGATACCACTTACTGTGGCCATTTTATTTAAAGTCTGAAATAAAAATCAGGAAATATGTGGGAATGCATGCTGTGATTTCAAGATGATAAAAATAATTCTCTTTATAAATTATTCCAGTTTATATCTGTACCTATGTATGTTGATCAAAAGTTTACTTTTGACACTTAAAACACAAACTTTTATAGAAGTGACTTATTTTCTTCCACTTTTCCAAATTTGTATAAAACTAATTTGAAATTAAACACTGCAACACTTCAGAAATATTGAAATAACATGATAAAAATAAATGTCAACATATTTACAATGAGAAAATCAACTTCTCATTCTTAGTGTTCTAAAAAACATTGCTTTGAAATCACATGTTGTGTATTAGTTTAGGGATTATAAGAACAAGAAAGTAGTTTTCTAAATTGAAGACAGAAATGCCACTGAAGAACAAATGAAGGGTTAGAGGGAGAAGAAAAAAGTCTATTCACCTGGTAGGAATGGCACATTTAAAGGACTGACAGCAAATGAAAGATCTAAAACAAGCGAGATCATAGGAGAGGAACTGGTGAAAGCAAGAGAGCTGCTTTTGTACATTGCAGATTATGTACTATGAAAGATTATTTCCTGATAACTATACAAATATCCTGTTCAGCAATGTTAAAACATGTTTTCCTACAGTAATATCAGTGATTTGAGAAATTATAGACCCTCCCTCCTGGAAAATGTTAAAAAGTTAAATTAAGGAAAGAAAATGAGTTTATCTCTTTGCATAAGTATTTGAGACAGGTAAAGGTACTTGTAGGCAAAGAAAGGAAAAAAGTAAATATAATGAAAGAGACAAAATGATTTGATGCAATGGGGTAAAGACAATCAGAAATTTTGCAGTGTGCTGAATTAGTGTGCGTGTGTGTCTTTTCCTTACATGTCCTCGTATTCTGTGTTTACAGGTGTTTAAAAGTATGTACATGTGCTTAAGATAAAATATAGTATGTCTAAAGATACAAAGTGGGTAGGTCAAAATTCACCTAATACACTGAATATTTATTTTATTTTAAAAAGAAAACATAGATTATGTTTTTAGTAGAAGTGCAAACATATATTTTCTTCTGTATGACTTCTTAAATTAGCTAAACTTTTTTATTACAAATATGTAAATAATTGGTTCATGGCAAAATATGGAACCTCTGATATTAATTTAAACTTGCAGTAAGAACAGTTAGATAAAACTAAAGTATGTTAAGTTTTCTGGTATGGTGACTGAGCTGGTACAGTGATTTAGCTTGATTGAGCAAATTCATCTCTTACAGATGGTAGAAATGAAACTGCTTAAAGTTCTTTGGGCTGATAGTATTGAGATAGAAAAGATCCTTGAATTTCTATTGTGGAAAATGTACTACACATAGAAGTAACTTTCAAAGCAGTTCAATGAAAAGACGTTGTTCAGTCAAATTCAGGGAGAGTCCATTCTTTTCAAAGTGACTGCACAAAATTAGGGTCATGATCTACAGAATCAGTCTGTGTCTGAATTGATTTGAGCCAGCTAGATCTGCTCTAGAGAAATGTCCTGATTTGGTGATTTGAATGACGGGAATGGAAAATGGCAGTTCAGGCATCTTCGCTTGCATAGGTGACTTTTATCCTCAGTGGATACTTCTTTCAGAGAAATTCATAGTTCAAAGTGGCATATATGAACCCCTAATCACACTTCCAAGAAATGTGACTTTCCTCAGGTAGTCCTAGTCACCTCCAAGCTGAAACATTATTCCTAAGTAAAAATCTTCAACTGCTGTATCATTTAAATTTTCAGTCTTCAAATGTATAACTCTAATATATCTTAAACATATCTAAAGTTAACATTTTGCTATCAATGCTTATGATTTTTTAAATTTGTACACTTTTCAATGGAATAATACAGGGTTTCCCTACTCAGCACTCTGCAAAAGCTGATCACTTAAAATTGAATTGAAGTAGTACAAAAGTACAGAAATAGAAGGAGATGAATTAGACTTAGAATAGGGAGTCCCATAACCTAACAGTTGTTGATATCCTGCTATTAAATCTAAAAGATGCTTGAATTTACTTTTATGTATTATTCCCTCAGTGAGATATCCATACAATATTTATGGAAAAGTACAGTGTAATTACAAGTTACTATATGGCATTATTAGTAGTAGACTGGGATATCACAAATAATATCAGACTTGCTTGCTATTAAATTCTGGCAATTTTTAATTTAGTTTTGGAAATTTTATTACTGTCTAGTCAGTCCCTATAAATTCAGTCCACAATGTTCTCTAAGTACAACTAACTTCTGGGCATCACACTGGTAGTTTGATTCAATATATTCAATAATGAACAAATTCAATTTGTTTATGAAATTTCATCAAAAAATTAATCTTTCTCCTGTATTTTTTCAGTCCCTTAATGCAGTGGGATCAATTGATTTCACTTTATCATACCACAGATTGTTGCGAATTCCTTTAGATTCCACATCTGACATATTTTTCATATTCATCTGCTTCCCTCTTTCTGTGGCCTTATTTTATTTCAACACACTATCCTTTGCCATAGGAATTCTTGGTCACCTCCTCTAGGCATCTCTTTTAAGCCTTTTCCCAAATAAGGGAGTAATTTTTATAAAATACCAAATTGTGATTCTGTCTTAATGTAACATTTGAACAATCTCTTTGTCTTACTTTGGAGTCTCACCAAAGTAACTGATCTATATATAATAACTTATCTAGGAGACTATCCCAAGAAATAAATGCAAGAATCAGATTAATAAAGGTAAGGAAGAGAGGAAGTTAAAAAAGGTAATGCTAACAAATTTGTATGACTGTATGCAGCCTTCACATGCTGAGGACCTCTAAGATAATGTAACAATGTCTTTGGAGTTTATCCAACTGAGCAGAGGCAGAGAAAACAAAACAAAACAAAACCTCTTCCAAGAATACAAAACAAAACTTCTGTTTCTGTTGTGCATTTCTGTAGAAAAGCCAGAAATTTAGAGAATTAAACTACATTTACTTCTCTCATAATTCTTAGCATTGACAATGCTCAGCTGGATGATTATTCAGCTTCATGTCATTTCCACTACAACCAACTAGTGAAAATGAGCTAAAATGCCAGCCTACATTTAAGGATTGGACTTCATAGAGGGTAGTATACTGGGAGATCTGGGTATTGTTGTGGGGTACAATGTAGTAGACCAAAATAATGCATTAGCTGTTCCCTCCGTAATTATTTTATGACAGCTTCTGACATTAACCTCAGACATGTGATTTGTCTGAAGAATTAAATTGCTTCACTTTAAATCAACAAATAAGGTGCCCTATCAAAGAGTTATGCATTGTTATATGTAGTCTTTGGTATGTAGAGAAAATATTGAGTGGCTATGAGGAAACTACTGATACTATCTGAAATAAAACAAACAAAATCTGGGTTAAAATCATAAAAATGGTTACCTTTCCAATTTTCTTTTACTGTATTGATGGGTTGAACCAAAGACTACTATTATTTATTAAACTTTTTCACATTAACTGCTTCTTTATATTGTTACTTGATTACTGTTAAAGACCACCTTGCCTCTTCAGTTTTACAGGGATATTACTGACAATTTATATTCCTGGATACTTAGAGTGCAAACATTGATATAATGTGTGCACACATTTTGAAATGATTCCCTCCATTTAACTAATTAATATAAACGTCCCATCACATCATGTATATATTCATATAGTTGTGTGCATGTCAAAATATTTGTTATACTCTTTTTGAAATTGAACAGTGCTATACAGTGTCACCATTAGTTTTCTATTAATGTAAGTCATAAATGTACAATAAAGTTCATTTTTTGACTTTGACCATAATGGAAGGCAGCACTTTCCCTATCCACTCCTCCCCCATGACACACATTTTCAGATTTTTTAGCTATTACAACTATGTATTTAATTTTAATGTCACTGATAATTCTTAAATCACCTTGCAGAGGCCTATTAAACATCATGGAAAAACTCACCCATTAGAAGAAATATGAGTTATGTGGCTACCTACTAGGGTATGCCCTCTTAAAGTTAGATTTTGATAAGAATTGGAGCCAATGTATAGTGATAAAATCATTGATGCTTCTAGTTTTTTTTCATTTATTTCATATATATATGACATTTATTTCATATATTTGGCATACTCTGTGTCAGCATTATTTTAAATGTTGGTGATAAGGTAAACTAAATATACAAAATGTCAATCCTGTGTAGCATATGTTGAAAGAAAGGGAAACAGACAAAAAAAAAAAAACTCAGATAATAATTTGTCTAGAGAAATATGTAAAATGTAAGAGAATATGCATAGGAAGCAGCTTCCTATTTAATGTAGCCTGACCTGGGAATTGTTCACTGATGGAAGGCATTGAGAAAGAGGGTGACTTTGAAATATTAAGAGGGAATAATATTCTTGGTATTGAGAAAAGCACTTGCAGAAATGAGGTAGAAATGTATGTATCTTGCTTTAGGAATTATGAAAAAAACTGTCTATAGAATAGGAGAATGTAATGGCTAATGGATAAGTTCAGAAATGTAATGCAGACTGATTGCATTGATTCTTAAATACAATTTAAAGATTTGGTCTTTTCACTGACTTAAATGGGAGTTTGGATGATGTTAAGTAGAACCTTGAGATCTAATTTACTTTTTCCTCATGGGGAAGTGACAGAGGTTAATTTACAAAGTCCTGCTCAACCCAAAAGGGCAATAAGACTAAAATCACTTAGGAAAAACAGCAAATGCTTATTATGGCTGACACAAAATTAGACTTAAAATATGAACATATTAGTTAATGCAGTTTTACTCTTTTTAAAATCCTTCATTTGCCGAATTCTAAGTTTTCTTGTGTTTATAAATCCATAGTAGTGTTTGCCATTTCCCAAGATATAGAAAGCATTTAAAATTTAAAAATAGTGACATAATATCCATCTACTTGGCCATCTGTGATATCTGAAAATTTCTACCTATGATGCCAGATTTAAAAAAAAAAAAAAAAGAATTTACTATAAATGGTAGTTGATCTCCCTCTTAAAATATTTTAGTCCATGAAGCATAAAAAATTAACATGGACAATGAAATCAGTTATTTAATCTTTCTGTTTTTGGAAGACAAAAATTTCCATACTTATCTCCTTATGTATCACTCAAATAACAAACCTTTTGCTTATTCTATCAATTTTTTTCTCTTTATTCCCTATTTTACACAGACTCTAAAGTTCAGAAATTAATTCTAGAGATGTTTTAGCAACGTTAGTAAATATCAATGAATAATATAGCTAATATTAAGTTCTGGGACTCAAGAAACTTGGAGAACAAGCGGTATGTGGGTGTTTGTGTGTGTACACTCGTGTGTGTGCTCACACATGTCAACCTTTATTATACTAACTTTTATCTCATTATATTTTATAAACACCCACCATTTTTTTTCTTAGATTTTAAAGCGAACTGGAGGGTCAAAATATATTGTACTGGTTCTTGTGATATTTTTGAGAGAATGGGTATTCATTTAATTCCTTGTTTTCTTATATTCATCAAGGCACCTATTGTTTCAAATAAGCTCGGATAAAGTGAGTGGTTAATTCTTTTTCACTTATAAAGTGTAATTTGTGTAATTAACTGTGGTTTAAAACACATAATAACCATCTCATCATTTTCCACTTCTATTGTATCTGTGTGCACCCACTGATCTTAACAAGCCACAAGAATCACAGCATTATGCCCTCAGTACAGATCTACATTACCCTTCCCATTATAGGTCTATTATCTTTGCAACATAAATAAATCCGTTCCCACACAATAAGGCCCTCCCTAGAATACTAATAATTTCACATTGAACTACTTGATGCAAAATAGTGACACAGAGCAGTATTCCTGTGTTTACTTTGAGTTCAGTAACAGATGAAATTTCAGTTTCCAAATGAATTCCCGATTTTATGACTTACTCACTGCAGCCAATTCAGTATCCAGGCCAATATGCTCATCTGGTTTTAGCCTGGTTCATATAAAGTGAAAGGTGTATTTGATTTCTGTATGGGCTACTCAGTTGAGCCCAGAGAAAACTTTGAACATACATAAGTTATATAATAACTGTAGTCTACCATCTCATAGATACATGCATATGATCACAGGGAGATGAGATTGAAAATAAAAAAGAACTATAAGTAAAACATTCTGAATTTTCCTTTGTGCTAAATTCTTTTCTGACTTACAGGGTAAAGAAAGCTCATGTCTTCCTTACAGTAGTCATTGGAGGCAGATAATATCATTACTATTTTTTCATATATAAGGAAACAGACAAACAGAGCAATTAAATAATTTATATCAGCCCTTACGACTCATAGCTTGCACAGTTTGAAATTTTAACCAAGAAAATTTGACTAATATATTACAGTATATACCCTTAGTATATGCCCTAGCAATGAATTGCAAAACATTATAAAAAAAAAACAATATAACTGTCCTTGAAGAAAATGTCTCTACTCACTTCCAACTTGACAAAATAACTATTCATTAACATCCTAACTAAAGTATGCTGAACAATTAAAAGCATAGCATTTTTGTGCTACTATAAGAAAACGTATGAGACATACTATATGCCAGAATAATACAATGAATTTCAACTTTATGTACTTAAAGAAAGTAGGCAGTAAATGTGAAATTACATTTTGTGTAAAATTAAGGGTCACTAACAGTGTGATAGTGATTGTGAAGCATACATTACACATTTATTAAGATTTTCCAAAAAAAAATTGATGTTTGGATGTGTAACATAGAATGTACATCAGGAATGTTTTAATAAACAACAGTAATAATTCCTATAAGACCTAATTATTCAGTTTTTTAGAGTGACAGAAATATGCTCATTAATACAAAAATGGAAATAGTGGAACATAAAATGGCTACACTAAAAGAGTCTAAACAGACACATAAATAAATATGTGGGCATGCATAGATTATCATGCATATATTAATCAATGAAGTTATTTAAGATATTCAGCTTATATTGTTACATAACTTAAAATCATGCAAAATTAAATATGAATCTGATCTCTTGTTTCTGCATATCCTACAAAATGAGACCCTGACTACCCTTTTGTTTGGGACAGTCTTTTCAAGGATAATTTTATGGAGATAATATCACCATTTAGAATAAATCTCAGTCAAACTCAGCCATACCAACACATGATCATAATATGCTTGATTTGCCTGACTCTTGATTCCTTTCATGTGGTGCTATCTTCTTGCATACAGATATAATTTGGTCCTCTTCTGTCATCATAAGTGGTATAAAGGTGTGAGAAAAGATGCCAAAATGATGATAACCCAACTATTACTGTTGCTGTTATTGTACTATATCCATCTTTTGTCCTGGAAGTCGTGCTATAAAATTATTACTGGCTAACCAATTAGCCTACAAGTGAGGTAAAAATCTCAAAGTGATCGAGGTTTTGACATTGAATATTGACAAGGAATGATTAATTTTATCCAAATTCAGTTATGTAAAATGTTTCCTGCCCTCCATGCTCTTCAAGGTTTTGCTAATGTTTTGTGTTGTTGTATTGGCAGACACCTCTGAAAATGTGTATCTCTGTATTCCTTTCAAAATCTCCATTATTTTGAATGGATTTTGTCCTCTTTCTTTGAACATATAACATTTGCTTTTTTAGACACTGGCAAACTTTAGCAAATGAGAAAATTTCCCATAACAAAATCTACCACTCTCATGATAAAATGTATATATATATATATATATATATATATATATATATATATATATATATATATATATATATATATATGTCCTGGAAGTGGAAGATCCCCTAGACTGACAATTGTGATTTATTTTAAATACTACCTGGAGTGTTCATTCATGTACTCCAAATTATAGTATATAGCATTTCATATTATTGTTTTGAAAATAATACTACTCACACGCCTATTTCCTATTTCACTAGTTACAAGCACTTAGAGGATGCTTTAATATCAAAGAAACTGGATCCCATTTTGTAAAAAATGGGGATTCTAAACACTAGACTTTTCATACATTTAGATGCCATCTGTCATTTTCAGTTTGGAGCATTCCTCTGCTTCAAAGTCAGTATTAGACTTCTTATGAAGGCAGTGATACTAGAGTTTGCACACTGAACTTGTGACTTCCTTCTTTCCAAACAACCATTATGTCATTAGATAAGTAGCTTCTTTCATGGACATTCTATTTTACATCACAAGCAGCAACACACACCCATGAGAAGCAGTACGAATTTGCCTTCTGATTCCCCAGAATCTTCTAAGTGACTTTTCTCCACTGGGAGGGGAATGCATAAGAGGCAATTATAAAAATAAGCCTGATTAAAACTAGGTTTCCCTCCTTCCCTCGAGCTTTCTCAAACATCAGCATTTCTAATCAGACTACTTGTCAACTGTCTAGAAGCATTAACAAGAGGCATAAAGAAACTTTATTAGAAAAACTATATAACTCCCTTATTTTTGAGTTGGATGGCCTCTTTAAAATGAAGACTATTGTGCTCTTGTAGTACATTAATGCAGCTCATAAGATGTGCCAAATAAAACTTAGTATAAGCATTTTTCTTCTAAGTCTTCTCGTCGCACATCCTTTTAAACAATGGTATGTGACACTAACATAAATAAATCTATAAAGCTCTACCAAGTGAACTAATAGAAGAACCAAAGAAGTGGAGAAAGAGCTATAGCCTTGGATGGAATATTTAGCACAATAACGGCATCTAACTTTCCCATAGTAATTTATGTTAAATTCAGAAAAAATTTCAAAGAAATTATTAAGCTGACCCTAAAATTTAGCTAGAAAATAAAATGTTACGAGTGCATATATCAAGTTAGAAACAAATACAGAGACAAAACTGATTGAAACGTGAAACGGACTTACACATATGTGATATTTAATATATAAAAAATACCTCCACATTTTGCAAAGGAAATAATTTCACAAATAATTATCTATTTGAAAATGTAACATTTGAATTACATCTTATGTATGTCTTCTAGTTGCTCTGAAGAACTAGAAATAATGTATTACTCAAATAAGAAAGGAAAGAAGAAAAAAATAAGCTGTTAGTCACTGATTTGAGCTTCTTAGGACACTAAGAAGCTCAAATCAGTACAGAACAAAGAATATCTAATTGAGAAGTTACTACCCTTATCGGTACCTGAATCAAACAGGTTCACAGTTTAGAATCTGTTCCTTACAATATCCCTTCCACTGTAAAAAAAAAAAAAAAAGAGTGAGAATGATATTAAGAATAGCAGAGTAGGTACTCAATAAGCGGTAACATACGGTTTGTGCATTCTTCTGAATGCACAAGTGTGCTTTAAGTAATTGAAGATCTAATAATAAAAAGAACTATGATAAAAGATATCTAAAGGCTTAAGACAGAAAAAAAGAGATAATCAATAGATAGATAGATGATAGATAGATAGATAGATAGATAGATAGATAGATAGATAGATAGATAGATAGATAGATAGATAGATAGATAGATAGATAGATAGACAGATAACTTCCAGAGGCTGAAGAATATTGTCTTGTTAGATATCTAATGCATGCTTATGTTTTTGGGTCAACATAATTTTCTAATATATTAGACGTTGGCTCTATACTAACAAATATTAAAATGTATATTTCTGGACTTTATCCATATATTCTGGTTACTCTAGATGATAACTATTTACTTTCCATGTTTTAATATAAGAAATGTCTTATAAAGACTCAGTTGCTTAATTTAATTGTGCTACCTATGCTTTAAATTACTATTCAGATCTGGTATATGGGAGAAACATATAATCTAGTATATGGGAAAAATATAATTTAATTGCGAACTAGATACAACTGAATAATAAAGGAGTCTCAGTAAACAACAGATAAATATTTAGCCTGCATTTCTGAAAGTCAGACTTTTGATCTGGTTTGGTGAAATGAAGTTTATTTCACTTATCACTCACCCTCCTGCTAACCTAGGAATACCTTTTCCATGGTGATGGCAAAGGTATTTAACAGGAGAAGATATATGCAAGGCACCAGATATAGATATAGATCCAGTACACTGTCTCATCTTCATGGTTAAAGCAATTCAAATGACTGTGTGGAAAGTTAAGGGATGCACAAATAAATATAGCATACTGTCCAAATTTTCTCTTGATGAGTGTGGCTCAAATGCCAAAGCCTGTGGTTCAGAGAGGAGTCAAGAATGGAAGTCAGCAATTCAATCAACTCCAGGGAACAAACAATAACTTCACTGAGATTCTTAATTGATTTTCTTATCTGTTATCAGAAAACATAAAAAAAGGAGAACTAGGCAGAATTTAATAATAACAAGATCAAACCAGATATGTAAACATAAATGAAATACTCAGTTTCACACATAGGTATAATAACCTTCATATAAAATATTTTGGGAAATGAAAGGTGTTTTGGTGATCTCAGTGCAGCCCTAGTGTAGAAAGCTATCTCATTCTGAACAAAAAATAAAACATAATCAATCAAGACATGGACGATTTAAACAGACACCATCTCCAGAGAAGTAAAGTATACCTCAATTAATAGACTTCTAACCCATTTAAAAAGAAAATAATGACTAGCAGTGTAAACATTGTAACCAACAAGTTTTATTTCACTACTCTAGCATTAGCTAGATGTGTGGAATCAGGAAAGTTACTTAATTTATCCGTGATTTAGATTCTCATTTACAGAATATATATAGATAATGAAGGTATCTACCCATAGAATTTCTGTGAAGGAAAAACAATTAATGTACCTAATGAATTGTAAGACTTCAATACATATAGTGAAAATTAACATCATCATAATTGCTAATAAGAATATTTTGATTTTGAGAGTGGAAATAAAGGAAAAAATGATAATTTTACCCATCTCTTTCAGAAATAGTCTTATATTTATATGACATATTTTCAGAGAGATATGTAACAGACTGTTTGTTACATAGTTTAGCCCTAATTTCCTACCATGTATTTATGAACATATACAAAGATCTTATCATAAATATGATATGATATAAAATTAATCTCTCTTTACAAGATCTCATACTATTTAAACTATGTAAATAGCCTAATGTTTTATTATAGATTTAATATTAAAATTGACAAAATGCCCCAATTCTTTATTTAAGGCTTCCCTATTGAGAAAGGAAAAGCAACTGCCTTTCAAAAGTATTCTTTTACCCCTCATCCTGGGTTTCATATAAGATATAGAGAACTTAACATGAAATATTTACACATTTTGACTATTATATATGAAGGATTATCCATACAAGGTTCTACATTCTCAGCTTTCTTTTACATCTTCCAAATACTGTCTTCATCTTTCAATGAATCCCATCCATAATGGTTTCTATCCTTTACTCTTAAACATTTTAAGTTATTTCTTTCTTTATTAGATTTTTGCATCATCCCTACACCCGGAATGTTCATTCCGGTGATAGCTGCATGTTTGCCTCCTTCCTGAACACAGTACTGAAATTAAGCATATTTTCCTCAGAAGAGCTATCCCTTCATTAGTTAGTACATGTGGGAACTACGTAACATTTACTTCAAATCAGATTGACTTAAGTAATAAAGAAATGTATTTTACATAAAAACAAATCTATGGATACATAATGTTTCAGATTTGATTGACTAAATGGCTAATGATATTAGTGGAAATTACATTTACTCTTTCCACTCCATCATCAAAAAAAATAGCTTTATCCTAAGACATATTTCCTTTGAGATTCTTCATGACTCAGAGTAAAATATTTTCCTACTCACAATTGAAACAAAGAAAGTCATCAATGAAATAAATTCCTTTTCTTTTCACTGGACTGAAAACTTAGTCATGTAACTATCAAGAGATGCAGCTAATCAACAGAGGTCCCTGTGCTGTAATTAGCTCTAGTTATATAAGACTGATGTTGGAGTTTTAAATGGAATCATTGCCCCTGTGACCAATTTTCACATATGTTAGGGAGTTTTACACAGAATGACCATGGCTATGCTGAAATGAAATGAGAAGAATAGTAGTTGAATGAACAAACAAAAAAGTAACATTTACATTTTAGATAATCTATCACATTCAATCAGATACAATTAATTAGGTTCTTCCTACCACCCACTAAGGTTTTATTCACTTTCTTATTTTATCTATCACTTATATCCCTACCAATTATATGTCCAATGAAAAGAAAGCAACCATATATATGCTATGTATTCTGCTGTATCTCCAGATATGAGAATAATTTTAGATCACAGTACATAATCAGTGAATATTTTCAATATTTTTACTAGTTAATCAGCTAAAGGGCAAAGGGACTTGTTCAGAGATTGGAATGATGTCAGCTTGCTTTTTGGTTATATTTCTGTGTCTATCTACATATATATACATACATGTATAATTATGTGTGGCATAACTTACTGGTCAGTAATTCTTTCCTTGTGAACATTATTTTGTGGCTATTAAGTAAACTTGGTCTGTGTCAGTAACAAATCATGAACAGCAAATGTTAGAGTCGATCAGAACTGATTCAAATTCTCACAGGCAGAATTTAGGAAACTAATTCTATTAGGAGATAATTTCTAAAAGGTTAATGTTAAATGGTGAACAATCATACATATGAGATATGAATGAAGCCAAGTTGTTTACAATTGCAGATATTTGCGACTATTCTTTTCAATGCACTGAATTAAGATGAAAAAATAATGTAGCTTCGAAAAATACACTATAGGTATTTTTGGTTCAAGATATTAAGGATGTTTTAGATTCCACAAGGGAAAATACTTAAACATAAATAGAAATAAATTATGGTATTATTTAATTAAGTGGGAAGTTCAATGTGCTCTAGAGACAATTTATTACAATAAATAGAGCATCTCTTCCTTGCAGTGCATTGTAATGAATTTAAATCAAGGATTTGTTTTCCTCAAAGAAAAATATTCACCAAGTCCTTATAAACTATACCTAAGGGCGTCATTAGATTAATACTTTACTGGAATGTTTCATTATTTTGATGTTTTACCTTATGGGGTATTTCTGCCATATTTGACTTCATTGATCACTCCTCATCAAACATTCCTCTTTTGCTTGTGATCTTCACTCTACTAGTTTTTCTCATAATTTGCTCAGCTTTCCCTCTTAGTCTTCCTTATGACAGCTTCTTTTAACGATTACCTCTTAAATGTTGAGCATTCCCATAGTATTTTCTTCACCACAATTCTCTCCAAGTATGACATGTTTAAAATGCAATTATCATTTCTCTTAAAATTATTCTTCCCTCCAAAATTGCCCTCTTTTTTGATGGCATAGTCATTTAATCTGCCTTTTAAGCTGGAATACTTGTATTGATCTCTAAATAAATCATATTTCTATCATTTACACCACTTCCATTTAATCCAAAATCTTGTCTTATTTGTCTTAGTTATATATCCCATTTCTATTCATCTCCATCCCAAGCCTACCACTAATTAATGAACATTGTCATAGATCTCTATTTTGAACTTCTTCCATAGTTTTCTGGCTAATACTACCTTGTTGCCCACATAATCAATAGACTGAGAATCTCATTTAAAATTCATTTTGTGTAGTTGTTTCAAAAAATGCCTGGAACAAGATGGGGTAAAAATTATGAAGCTAATTAATTTGTCATGTCACTTGTCTGGACTTTTGCCAACAGTTGCATATTCTCAGCCTAGACTCACAGAAATGATAAGTATAAAATTCTAGACAGTGGATGGCATAAATACATTATTTTGTTACATCTTTAGAGAATAATGATCAATAAGATAGTATTTGCAATATAGAAAAGCAATACATCATTACAACAATGCTCAATTCTATATATATAGATCATTCATATTTAATACTCCTAAGGCATTGTATTTTTTATCATGGCACTAATTTACTTAAGGTTTTTCAGTTATTTTTCTTCTAAACTTATATCAAAATACTTAAACCTTGTCTCATTCTTACAAGTCACATTTCCTACTATTCCCTTATCAAAAATTTGATATCCAAATGAATATTTTATATGAGGGAGAAGCTTACAAAATACCATGGAAATTGTCAACTTTGTACATTAACATTTTTAGTCAATTTAAAAAAATGCTATACTGCCATCATTTTATTCTATCCTTCAAACACTGTAGATTTTGCAGGAACAAATACAAATTATACCGTATTTATTGATTAATCCCTGTAATGTTTAGTGCCTTGAACCATTTATCTCCAATGAACAAAGAATATTCACTTGATATTTTTCATTTTTTATTAATACATACTGGTTAATGTATGTGTCGCTTCATTACTATATAATAATCTAAATACTATTTATGGCTACCCAATATTTTTCCTGAGTTCAGGTATTTTTAAAAATTATTTATGTAACTTATTTATTTAACTATAATAATAATATCCTTCTATACATTATAACATCATTAAATTTGAATAAGGTAAGATTTAACTCAGTTTTGCATTATTTCAAACCTTGTTTTCCCAAGTATTATAATACAAAATAAAAGAACACATATTAAATATCTGTAAACTTCTAAAAATATATATAGTTGAGTAGAAATTATGGGGGAGGGGGAGTTGTGTAGCATCTCCATATATTCCTTTTGTAGTTTTTATTTAATTTTAAGCATCCATATTTATTCTTTTTTCACAGTATAGAATTTCTCACCTTAGGTGTAGTAACCACAGTTTTTCTACCACCATAATGCTCACGTATGTGTCTCCTCCCCTGTGTCTCCTCCTGCTCTGGTTCTCATGTCTTCCTTTTCCTGAGTATCTCAGAATTACTGTCTGCTTTCATGGATCAGACAAAGTCTGTCTTTGTCTATTGTTTGCTTTCTCTAGATTTGACAAAAAAGTGAAACCTTTTATTTAACTTTCTCCTTCTGGCTCACTTCACTAATAACCATCCCTTCCAGTTCCATTTATGTTGCCACAATGACATGAAACATGCCCTCCTATGTTTATTGCAGCACTATTTACAATAGCTAGTATATGGAAGCAATCTAAATGCCTCAGGGCAGATGAAAAGATCAAGAAAATGTGGTTTATATACAAGATGGAATACTGCTCAGCTATCAAAACACATATTCCTTAAAAAAAAAAAAACCTTTATATAGAGATACATTGTGTTAAATCAAAATTATTTTGGTAAACATGCTGAATTTTCATTTTATCTTAGGAAATAATTTAAAAATATATGTAAAATCCTATAAATTCCAAACTCCTGATGTAGTGTTAAGTGTACTTTTTGGAAACATTTTAGCAAAATGTGTAAATGTGCTGCAAGAACTACTTCACCCTTTCATTTTAGAAGCAAGCATGATTAATAAATATGAATATGAAAATATGGATAGTAAATAAAATAGACATCATGAAATATCACATCTTTAAATCTAACAAAATATCAGCTGAAATGACCACATCACAAATTAATAAAGCACTAAGGTAAATTTTTCAATAAGATATAAAATCTTACCTATAATTTTAATTTTCAGAGGTTAGGAATTAACAATTCATTTACTTTTAGTGGTATGATGAAGGAAAATTGAAGAATGAAAATAGTAGTGAAACAGTAATTCAGTACTCTTCTATTTTTATGTCTCTAATCAGTTGTAACTGGATTTTTTTAGGTGATTAGATATTTCCCTGAGTCGTTTCATTAAAAATACAGAAGGATTGTTGGACTTAAACTATACATTCTTTGAAGTTAGCAGGATACAAAACAGCCTTGATTTTTCAGACAATCCTGTCAACAAATTACATAAAGACTATTGTTTAAGCAAATTTAGGAACCTAATTAACCAGGAGGCATTTAAGTAAACTTTTATGACTCCACATTTTTTAAATTAAATGAACATAAAATAACCCAGGAAAATTACTTTTAAATAGTATAACTCACAAACATATTATTATTAACATTTATTAAGATAATTTTGCTAGGTCACTTGTGGAAATATCAGGCATTTTCTTTTCAAAATTATAAACATTATAAATCAAGAATACCTTCTTTTTTAAGTTAATGAGTTACTAATAATTTCTGTAATTGTTGAGAAATTTTGACTTTTATATAATCAAAATAGCTGGGCGCAGTGGCGCGTGTCTGTAAGCAACAGCTTATGGAGTCATAGGTAGGGTCTGGAGATTGCGATTCGAGTTCCTCCCAGGGCAACACAGCGAGACATAAACCCAAAAAATATCTGGGTGTGGTGGCACATACCTGTAATCCTAGCTGAGGCTGGGAACTGCTTGAGTCCATGGTACCATGGACTCACAGGCAACATGAGCCTGTGATTCCATGAGCAAAATATAGCAAGACCTAGTCTTAATAAATAAATAAAAAAAAAACAAATAAATGAATGAATAAAATATTTGTAACAATTATGCCATAAAATTATTTAAAGATATTTACAAGAGCAACGTGGGCATTCTGATAATAGAAGCTGTTAAAAAACCTGGGTAACTTCCCTAGCATTAAAAACTGATGTTGGTAAGGTGGTAAGTATAGCACCTCTGGGAATTATTCTTGACATTAATGCTTATAAAGAAATAGACTCTGAAAGAGGGGTGATTTGTTTATGATATAGTAAATATGAATGCCTTGCAAAATCTCTGTGATGCTCCAAATTGAATGTCTTTTAAAATAAGTATGATTTTCTAAAGACATATTCTGACCCTATGAGGCAAGGGGAACAAGTCTTTTAACTTCCACATGACCATCTATTACATATGCCTGACCCAAGGAGAATTTACAAGAACTTGTAAAGCTAAATGAAATTCCTAGAAAAGGAGACAGCCTTAAGCTCAGCTGTCAAGGATTCATAATGAGTGTCTCAGTTATGATAGCAACCACTAAAAGGAATATAAACTGGGGAGTTTAGATTTTTCTTTTCAGCCTTTATTGATTGTAATAAGACTTAAAGGAATAATTTGAATAATGTCTATCCTAAAGTTTAAAAGCCTGCAGCAAAAGATAAAAGAGAGAAAGAAGAGTCATTCTTGATCTGGGAAGGAACCAATGGATCACTCTACTAAGAAGTTCTGGGGAGTTCTCCAGTACATCTGGTAACACAGGTTTATGTTTCTTTCCAACTCTTATAGAAGTGTTCACATCTAAAGACATTATACTTTAAAATGCAGATCCCATTTGTATATCATTGCCATCTGATTTCAATCTCTTCACTGATATTTTATTAGCATGAACCACTGTCATATACTTCATTTCCTAAAAAGTAACATGGATGCCCCATTTTCATTTACAGCCATGTGTCATTGAGGACACTTTTCCAAGTGTCTGTGGTTGACTTACCCTTTAACAGTCTGTGTCTAGTTCCAAGTTCCTCAGCATATGTCTCAAGTTGTTTACACATTTCCCCAACATTAACATAAGCTGAAATCCTGAGTTTATAGAAATTAATGTCAAGGTAGACACTTGTGAAGGTAATATAAAGGTAGAAAACATCAAAGTTGTATTATTACAATATCATTTTAGTTTGGCCTGACTTTTAATTAAATATTCCAAGTTGTACTTTGGGTCTTTGATTAAAGAACCAAAATTGTGGTTATTACTTTCTTGATAAAATTCACGAACTAGTGTGAACTTCAGAAACGTCATTTTGAAAATGGGAGAAACTATAAATTCAGGACCCTGAACTATGTGAAGGAGAATCATTTTAATGATATCTTCATCCAGAGCTGGTTCATGAACAAACAAAAAAATATTGTTGGAAACATGAGGTTTATAAACTACTTAGACGTTGCAAATCTAAATATCAATAAACTGACAAGTCCTGTTGATTCATTCATCTTCTAATTTATTTTTTCTTTCAATATTTAGTTCAAATTTTCAAACCTTTTTGCTTGTTTCAATCACCATAGCAGCTACCAAACTAGTTTATCAAATATTGATTCTCCTGTATAATCCACTCCTGAATGAAAGTCACTATGGGCTATCTAGAAATTATTTGGGGCCTTAGTCTGTGGGAATTATCTAATGTAAAAGTTTTTCACTGATTGAGAGCAATTACCCCACATACTAAATGATATTAAGGGAGCTAAATTCCCCCAAACAAAGTGCCTCAATAATTAATTTGATAGGAAATTTTAGCAAACTCATAAATCAGTTTTACTTAGACATGGCACTCTTACCAAGAAATGACTACTAAGAAGAGTTAATAATAACAAAATGCTTACGGATTACAGTTAATAAATATCTTCTCAATGTCTAGAAACAATCCAACAAAGACAACATGAATTAAGTGAGAAAATAATGTATGAAAATTCTGATTAAATTGTCACAGACTATTAATTTCTGAAATACAGAACAAAGAATGATGGTTCCTATATTAATCCCTTTTAAATAAAAATGAAAGAGGATATCTTCAGGAGAGATCTTCCCTTCTTTTTCTAAATTAAACCATATTCAGGTCAAAAGATCTCTAAAATAACAAGTGTGTTTCCAAATTGTCCTTGGTGAAATTATACCAGTTAGAGAAATATAAATATGAGTTAGAATGGGAAGAAAACTGTTTGACTCAGAAACACTGTGGATAAGATATTAAAAACTCTGCAATAGTTAGTGAGACTGTACTTGTGAAAAAGATATCTGCATAACGAGCTAAAGACAAATTCATTGTCAATTGTGCAAAAAGACACACAGTGCTGGTTGGAAGCTGTTTCCATCATACATATAAATGAAAAGGTATGCTCAACAGGTCACAATTTGGCAATTTCTGATCTATAAAAGCAAAAAACAGACAAAAAAGTTAAGACATAATAAGTGTCTTAAAATGTTTTGAAAAGTTGACCATAGCAAAGTTTATTCTACAAACTTATAAATGTGACAAGACTTGTTGACCCTATTAATTCTTGCGATCGATTTGAAGAGCAAGCTTCTTGAATCTATGCCCACTATATTTTATAAATTTCCTCTTATATATTCAAAACACTGAGATGGACACAGAAAACAACTCTAGTGTTACTACTGGAAATCATATTCTCTCCAAAATACTAATTTTCAATTCAGGAGCACAAACTAATTTATTATACAAGAAAATTGTATTCTCGGGAAATAAGCTTAGCATTTAGGATCTAGAAGAATTTAGTAATCTTGTTATGTAAGGGCATAGGCAGCAACCATGTCTTGCTATGCAAAACATGTTGTCTCATTACCAACTATGCAATTATGCTGTCCCATCATAGAAAAGGATCCATCGATTATAAAAAAAAAGAGTCTGAAAGCCACCGTTTGATAATTCTTAATTTATATAAATAGAGATCAGAACTCATACCAAATGAGGGAGATCAGTTACTCTCATGATCAGAAATATTACCGGACAAAATACTTATAAAACCTTAGGCAATGCACTATTTCTGAATACAGAAACTGAAACAATGCCAGCTAGAATATATTGAGATACCCTTTGTGTAACTTTTAGAATTAACAGCAATAGCCTCCACCTAAGACCATATATATAAAGATAGAGAAAGAAAGTCAATCTAAATTTCCTAAATTTAGATTGTCACAGCAACAGAAACTATTACACTCTGCAATCTAAGTAATGCCTCAAACACAGAAAGTTATTGGAAGATATTTATAGGATTTTAATTTTCAGTTCAGATGATTTAAAGTGTGTTTCTGAGGTGAGGAACTTTTTCGAATTGAGCAATTTTTTTACACAATAACATAGGAGAGGCAGACAAAGTTCAGTGAAGGTTTTGAGGTAAATTTTGATGGAACTGTTGTCATAAGTGAACTATTCTTCCAGATGTGAAAAATATTGTCTGACAGTTGTTTGCTCAGATGAGCAAGCTGTTTACCTCAGCTACTTTTGTTGCAACAATTTCCTGAAGCAAACAGAGAAGGTATTTATTGGTTTTCAGTCTTAACTTCCCGGGTGAAGATTTCTTGGAACAAATATTTAAGTTATATTGACACAGGTGCTCCTGTTTTTAAGGTAGGAGGAGGCAGGAACATTTCCTCTAAATTGCCAAAAAGAAGAAAAAAAAAAGATATAAGTAGGCTTACTGTAGGTATTTTTAGTTACTAATGAAATCTTTTTCCCCCAACTAGTCCTTGGAACCAGAAATGCAGAAATGCAAATATTTAATTCTCAGATTCCTATTTACTATGGCTATTAATTTTTAAGGTACTTTTACTAGAGAGCAAAAATAACTGAAAGGTAAATATGGTGGATACTCTAATAAGTCCCCTCCATCTGTGTTCTGGAATGAAATCATTATGAAAACAATTTTTCATTGAGTTACCACCCTCAGAGAGATCCATTAGTGTGTTAGATTCTCAGTCACAGAAATGAGAAAAAAAAATCATGTTTCTCTTAAATAATGAAACATACAATTGGTCTTTCCACATCAATTCACTTAGTGATGTCATTGCTTTCCTGCTTGCTTCCACACATGTGCTCAGCCATCCTTAGACCTCCTTCCTTAAAGCAATGTCATACTTACAAGATAACCACAAGCATTCTCACAAATCCATTTGCTTTTTAAATAATGCAAAAGGGTAAATGCAAAGTGGCATACGTCGGTGAACTTACACAGCCTCTTCTTTGAATATCCAAATTGCATGGACAATTCTACTATTACATCTCCTTGACTAGGACTTGGTTATTTGTTCTTAATGTGTTTAGAAGCTGGATACTAGAAAATATGGTTAACTACTCCCAACAATATCATATTTCTATTAGCAAGGAAGAGAAGAGAATTTATAAAAAATAAATTTTTATAACATTTGAGGTCAATAATTAGATAATTCCAAGGCATTAATATGAGGGAAATAATATCTGTAGAAGACAGTGAATGAAATTTGGTTTCCTGGCTTGAAACTCAGGCCTCTAAATTCCAGAAGCCATGCAGGTGCCAATGGCAGTGACTGGGAAGGTCTGCCAATTTGTTGATATGATCCAAGTAAACAGGACATTTTGGCAGAGGAAATATTGGCTCTAGAAAAAGTCATGTCTGCAGGACTAATTGTGAGTAGTTCAATTTGAAATGATAAGGATCTTGTCATAGAATTTGATTCCCTATCAACTAGTAACTTGTCAACTAGGATTATAATTCTACTTTGTTTTTTCCTCTTAATTTTTCCTCTAGTGCAAATTACTGAAAATGCAACAGCAAGTTTCATTCAATGAGCATACTAACCTACTTTATATTAATCTTTCATCTTATGGAGGGAAAATGATTGTTTAACATTTTCTCAAAATTATTTACTACCTATCCTTATGCAACAATCTTGCACAATTTCAGACATCTAAGTTACCGCCAGAATTCAACCCTTTTATATATCAGGCTCGTGCATTTAAACACTAGATTTTCGATATTCCTAGGACTTTGTTGATCAGCTACATTGAAGAATACAAGTGACTGGATGGTAGAAGAGTATTTAACTGTACTGTGCATGTTCCAGAACACATGGGACACTGTCTTTAAACCTGCACAGACATTTTTACAAGTGCAGTAAGCCAACTGCTTGGTAACTCAGTTGGAAAATGGACCAAAACACAAACATGAGAATAAAAGAAATAACTTGGAAAATAGAATATAGGTACACTACTAGTGAAGAAAGAAACTGATTTGAATTGCTTGGGTTCATCCCTAATGTCAGAACTGGGTCTAGTTGGAGGAATTTATAGATAAGTTAATCTGATCTATAATCATTAAAATATTTTAGCACATCAAAGATGTTCCATACTTGGGGTTATGAAAACATTCCAAATAATCGTTGATATGGAATACATTTTTTTTTTTTACTATTTTGTTTTATAACAAGAATTTATGTAAAAGATTGCTATTAGGTTAACCCATCATATTTTCACTAGTTCTGATATTATTTCATTTCAATGAACAATCCAGATGATTGGCATTTTCAGAGCTCTAGAGACAAGAGAAAGTTTGTTAAAAAGAATAATGCTTTCCAAGTTGAAACATACTTGTCAATGCTAATAAATTTGCAAGGTCAAGGTTGTAAATTTGAAGTTCCTTAATAGTCTCAAAACTGAGACTTGGAGAAAGGTCTAGTCTGTTTTTCCTTTCTTGGGAATAGAGGAACATTTACTCCCAGTTTAAATGTTGAAACTTAGCTAGCTGAAATTGTCACAGTCAGTTATCAACTAAATTCCCTTTACTCTTAATTAAAAACAAGCCTCTGATTTTGTGAAATAAAAACACTGTTGGATACCAGAGGTCTAAAAGTACAAAGAAATTAGGAAGAGGATAAGAACTTTGAGAAGTCTTATATGCAAACAAAGTTATGGGCAACAGGTCTTTAAGAGTATTTGTGTGCAGAAACAAGTCTCTACAGAGCAGTGGGGATACCAAAAGCCATGCAAATAAGAGTGACACACTTCCATTGTCCATCACTATGACTTGTTTATACTTCATATTATGCTTCATTCCTTGTGCTTGGGTTTCTTTAAGGTCATTTATTTTCTTCAATGCTAAAACTAATTCCAAAAACAGTTTTTCTCTAATGTCTATATAAGTTCTTTTTCCTTTTTTTCTGATAAAATTGTTTAACTTTACATAATTTTGACAGCAAATGGTCCAATATATGAATAGGTCAGTAGCTCTCATTCTACATTTATAAATTAAAGGAGTATTCCTGAGTTGTAACTTACTCTAAATGACATTCTCCTTGCTACCAACATACTACAAAATCCATCCGTCCATCTGTCCATCCGTCCGTCCATCTATCCATCCATCCATCCATCCAAGTCCACATAAATAAAAAAAAAGAAGCTCCTATTCAATTTCTTTGTCACTGATAAGTATATTCATGCAGTAGCATATATTCATTTTGCATACTTTGGGAAGATGTAACTATAAAAAGTAAATTATGTAATATGAAATCCATATATTGGTTATATTAATTCAAAGTACTTCAAAAGCTTGAAATGGAATAATGTAATTCTTCTCAGCAGAAGTTTAAGCATGAAAACTTTACCTGACTCCTGTAAGACAAGTCAAGGTCAATCACTGATGTGAATTACCTGATAATATCTGTGCTCAAAGTTAAAAAAAAAAGTAAAAAGAAAATAACATCTGTGCTCAAAGTAAAAAAAAAAAAAAAAAAAAAAAAAAAAAAAAAAAAAAAAAAAAAAAAAAAAAAAAAAAAAGTAAAAAAAAAAAACTGGTCACTTATATTTACACTAAGTGCATTTATATTTGAGGTTTATCACTATGAATTAAGTAAAATTTTGAGAAATGTCTAAGATTTGCATGTCCATTAGTAAAAACATACAATGATGTTTTTTCTAGAAAATGTGACTTTTTCACAACTAGAAAATATCTTATTTCAAAAAATGATAAACTTCTATAATTTGTATGAATATTTGTATGTGCACTTTATCTCCTATTTAATGAGTTATTTCTTTAGCAAAAAAATTCCTGTGTCCAAGTCTAATATCAATCAATATTAATTTATTATAATTATTTGATTATCATTTATTTTGAAGCCAGAATATTTAGGAAATCCTTCTTTAGTGAATATGCTATACAGACCATTACTTTAAGTTGTAATGTCAAAATGTTTCAACTGTGTATAATATTTTAAAGAAGGATAGAAAAATACATATTCCAACTATTTATAAATATTATCATCCTCTATGCTACCTCTATTCTGTATAAGAAATATTGCCATTTGTTGAGGAGATTCTCCTTGCCATTAAAGAATCAAAACCAAAAAGCCCGTATTATATTTTGGCGATTAGAGGAAGAATGTTAAAGTCAAACAACAACAACAACAAAAACACTTCTTGAAGGTTTCTTTGGACAAATATTGATACCCTAGATTTACCAGCACATTTTTCATACAACCTTTATAAGTTAAACTAATTTATGGTAAAGTCTACCTTCTCCTTTCTCCTACTGAGTTTGCCAACTTTTGACCTTAACATTTCCACCATAGTTAATAACAAAATAATTCGTGGAAAGTGAGTAGGTTCTTCACAAAAGAGCAAACAAACAGGACTACATTGCTTATTTGTCTTTTTACAATATTATTCAATAGAAAATTCTAATATTTGTCTCAGGTTTTCCCTTTTGATCATACTCCACATCAATATCACTATAACTCTTATTCATGTTTTTTTTCTGAGTTTTTATCAAGTTACCTATTCTCCTGTTTCCAATTATCTCTTCCTTAATTTTGATCAGAAAATTTTTACCTAAATTTGACCAGAATTTCAGTACTTTCCTGCCCCCTCAAATTCAAATTTTACTTTTCTGCTAACAGCATTCAGTGAGGACCCATTTTGTTCAGAATCTAAGATTAAACACATTTTCACTACAAGAGATCTGAATGTCTAACCACTCCCTCTCTCTCCACACTCATCATATAAATTCAAATTACTTACGTTTTTCCTTTAAATCTTTAAAAGCACTAGTCTTAATTACTCAAAGACTCTCATACATGTTATATTTTTTCTCCCCTTATAGTTTGTTTTGTAATCTCTCTATCCTGATCAGGGCATTTTGTCCTCAATGTTCCAGACTCAGGTCACATGTCACCCAGTCTTGGTCAACTATTTCTGACCACCTCTTAACAGTAGATCTCACCCCTCTCATTAATCTCCATCTTGTCCACTTTTTATTTTCTTTTTTAAAACAATTAATTTAGTCACTTATCACAGGTTTCTTGGACAGCTGAAAAAAGACTGTTGCTATGAAACCTGTCAAGTCAAAATGGCATAAAACAGAAAAGTAATTTATATAGCTAATTATGTCACCATTCTAAAACCCACAAAAATGATATACCAAATGATACCAAATAAAACATAAAAACTAAACCAACACAGCAAAAGCAGAAATGATAGCATTAACTACACTACCTGTGGGGAGGTTTTCCAGAGAAGGCTTATAGCAGTGCCACTCTTGCTCAGGGTACTTGTCACCTCTAGGATGGCTGCTACAAAACAAGCATTAAGCATTTGTGTGGTGTAAAAATAGATTAAGTGAAACATAAAGCAAAGGAACACCTTTGTCATTCCAATTCCCATTCAGAACACCTGGAGATGGATAGGCAAACTCTTAATCTATGGGCCACACTCAAAAGGGGGGAAATGTAGGGCGTGACCATAGATTAAGAGATTCCCAAGGCAAAGTAACACCCTTGTCTTTCTAATTCCCTCTGGGAACACCAGAAAATAGGTGCAGGCAAACTCTTAATTGCTGCAACACCCTCCAGCCTCTTAGGAATACCTAACCCAAGATATAACCTTTAAAGTGTTAAAAGGACTGGGCACTATGGCTCATGTCTCTAAGCTTCAGCCTATGAAGGGGGGGAAGGGTAGGGATCATGGTTCGAGTTCCACCTGAGCCCCATAGTAAGACCTAGTTCCAAAAATATAGCTGGGTGTGGTGGCGCGTGCCTGTAATCCCAGCTACCTGGGAAACTGAGGCTGGGGATTGCTTGAGTCTGTGGTACCCCGGGCAACGAACGAGAGCTTGCGGTTCCACGGGCAAAAATAGCGAGACCTAGTGTCAAAAAAAAAAAAAAAGAAAAAAAGAAAAAAAAAAAAAAAAAAAAAAAAAAAAAAAAAAAAAAAAAAAAAAAAAAAAAAGAAAAATTAAATAAATAAAGTGTTAACAGGTACTTTACTCCTGCAGGGCACTAGAGGATCTTTCCTTATTGATTCATTGTGATTGTTCATTGTCAAGGTGTAAATATGAGCTTACTTAATAAAGACAGGCTTGGTCATGTTCTCCAAAACCCTAGTCAGTGAGTTTGTTTCTCTCTGATCGTACTCAACCTCTCCCATTTTATGTCTTCTTCCTTGCTGCATAGGACTCCCAACAAGCATTGTCTTAGCTATTTTTGTTATAAAAACAAAAATCATCTTTGGGTTTTTTTTTAGGGGGTTGGTTAGGACAAAAAGGTACTAGTGTAGTTCCTACATAAAAATAAAAATCTAACATGAACTTGAAAAAAAAATGAGATAACTATACTGTATTATGCAAGATGATGATTTAAAAAACCCAAAATAGAATGTAAATTTCTTGAAGGCAAAGATTATTCTGTCTTGCTCACTTATGCATTTCTAGCAGTTATAATAGTAGTGACTAGTATACAGTGGGCACCTAGAAAATTTTGAATATGTAAATTAACAGGTGATTATTACTACTATTTTTGTAGTCTTTCCATATTTTTGCTGTAATTTTAGTCCTGTGCATATATTTACCTCAAATAAATTGTTGAACTCTAGAAATGTAAATTAATATAAATTATAGTGTAAAATATTGATTATACTGATTATCAGGTTTGAGTAACATTTTTTCTTTCTCACAAATTGTTTTCTAGCCACAATTTTAAAAATATTTTATCTCTAATATTTATTATTTTATTTTAAATTCTTTTATTTTATATAGCTTTTGAATTTTACATTTAAAAACATAGTTTATTCCAGATTCCTCACATTTTAATTATATATATATACATATAATTATGTATGACTAACATTCATGCACTGTTAACTTCAGACTTTATTCTAATTTTGTCATTTTTTCCGTTAATGTCCTTTTTCTACTACTGAACTGACTTAAGATCCAATATTGCAAGTAGCTGTTGTTTTTCTTGGTGTCCCCCAATTTTTGAAGATTTTTCTGACGTGTATTTCAACTACATCTGAAAATTTTTAGCCAGATATATAGAAATATCCCTCATTTTATGTTTGTCTAATGTTTCCTCAAAAATATACTGAGGTTTTGCATTTTGGTCAAGAACACTATAAAGATGTGAGTAGAAGATATCCACAAATCTTACTGCTGGTAATATTAATCTTGATCACTTAGCTATAATCCAATAATAGCATTACTATATTTATCATCATTCTTACTGCTATAGTTGCTATTACTGCTAGTCCAAAATTATTTAATCCTGACCCTTGGAAGCTCTTTCAGTTTGGTCTATGTATCATTTAATATACGCCACTTCTTTTATTTTATCACTTTCTTACTTTCTGTTACCACACATAATCTAGATTCTAAAATAGGCATATGAGATGCAGTTATTGAGAAATAAATTAGTATACATTTTTTTCTTAATATCAAGAAGCACTAGAATCAGAGTAGAATTTTGTTCGATTTGCAGAACAATCAACCACCAGAACCATACTGTAGAATCACTCTTTAAAAAAAGTATCCCAAGGTGAATCAAATGAAAAGACATCTTCTGCAAGTGACAGGTTCATTAGTCAAGGAATGATGAAAAATATCTTCCACTTTAAAGAGGGAAGATTATTTACTGCCCTCATTCATTCCTAGCACTCTCTCTCTCTCTCTCTCTCTCTCTCTCGTAGTTTGACTTATAGACAAGATGCAAAGGATTTTGACATAAAATTGCTAGCATTTGTTTCTCCTTAAGGAAGATAACTATTTTTGCTATTTGTACATGTCTGTTAAAAGGCATAGTGTACTGAATTCCATTGTTTCTGATAAAGAAACATCTTGGCAGACAGTGATCTGCATGAGATACCTGACCCTAAAGTTTATTAGAGAGAATCTATTCCACCATCAGGAAAACAAGTGAATAATAATTTATTCCTTGTTGCAAATGAAGTTGGGGTTTTCACTTCCATCTCTCACTGTCCAGACCATAAAGGGGCTGTAAATGAAAGTAAATAATAAACCGTGTTTATCTGATGAAACCTTCATAAAAATCCTAGTTGTATGAGATTCAAAGAACTTCCAGGATGGTGAGCTCATTCTGCAAGGGTGATGCACCCCAACTCCACAAGGAGAAATGCTTCTGTGTTGAGAACCTCCCAGACCATCCCATACCATTTAATCTAGTTGTACTTCTGTATCCTTTTATTACATACTAAACTGAAAATGTAAAATATTAATAATAACTATTATTATTTATAATTATTATATTATTTATTATTATCCTATTAACTTAAATTTATCTCAGCTGAACACTGAAAATCTTAAGTATATTGATCCTTTATATTGGTTTATGACTCTTCTGGGTCATAAATGTCTTGTCTACAGACTCTTTTTTTCTGGATAAAGGCATCGCCTGATAGGTAACCTTGGTGTTTCAATATCATGTGAACTATGAGTTGAAATATATTTGAAAAATTGTCTGAGAATGTTGAGGTTATTCTTGATTGTAGTTACACAAGGAAGGCTTCAAAGATTTATACAAAATGTGATAGGGTAAAATTACTGAGGTGGTTCGGGAAAGGTTGCAAGGGGAATGAAAATGACCAACAAGTATAGATTTCACAATGGCTATACTGTGGTTGCTGTGTTACTAAAAGTTCACTATCATTTTAACCCAACAGTCCTAGCCCCCTCAATGTATTCAGTGCATATTTCTCATTAGCAGAGAGCAAAACATTCTCTTTACCAATTGTCTGTAATGAGCAACCCAAAGACCATCACTTCATCACTTCATGTGACCTGTACAAGAGAACTTCCACAAGCAGAAATGACTTGATTTTATTTGGAGAGAAATTGTGTGCTTCATTTAATACGCCACCAATGATTTTAAGAAAATCTTCACCTACTTCTTCAGCAACTTCAGTGTATCGGTATCTATGTGAAGTTTATATCTCTGCAGTGCTGTATCTCTGAGCTCCGCAGTTACATACAGACCTAGAACTTCTCCATTCCATAATCCAAGCCATTCAAATGTTAAGTACCCTGGCAATATTGAGTTTTTTGAATGGTCTTGCAATATTTTGATCCAGAGTCGGGGTCAGCACTCTGTTCTGACTATGGTGTTGCCATCAGTAAGTTCTGTCTTATTACAAGTGCCGCTTTAAAATTTGTAATTTACTCTTTATCTCAAAACCTGTTATTATATGAGCCTGAAATCAACATTAAAATTATATTCCCCATATCTTCAACTTGAGAGGCTGAATAGTTTGTCTTTAAATTTAAACAGTCTGTCATTTAAGCAGCATCCAGTTTACCAATTGACCAGGTGACCAAGACAACACTTCTTGAATTCTTTTCAAAGATCAAAAGAGATATAGAAACATTCAGAAAATAATGAATTCTTTAATGAAGTTTTAAGATGTAGTGTTTTACCTTGACATGAAGCTGCTCATTAGTACAGATACAGAAGGATGTACTACCTCAACTTTCAGTTAATTGCTTACTGGCTGGTTAGACCATTAAAGGATGTGGTTCAGGTGCCATGTTAGAACAAGTCTTTGTGTAAAATCATAGTTTTTTCTTTGCAAAACCTTAAATCCAACTGTTCCCAGATAAACAGTATTTTCTGGAACTGTCCCACCTTCTTGTTCAGATCCATGACTTTTCTTTGCAGTATGATCAGCTCTTTTACACTGGAGCCAGCCTGGGTCAAATGGTCCAGCAGTGATCCCCAAAAGTACTACCCACCAAGTGATCAGAAAACATTGTAATGACTGTAGGTAGGGAAGAGACAATGGAACCCATTTGGAGGCATTAAGATGGAGTAGAAACAATAAGGAGTAAATCCATGCTAAAATCTCTACTAAGCATAAAATAAAGTGTACATTACACCTGACTCTCTCACCTGCCCCTATCGTAAAATGTGACCACACCTAAATCCACAAATGACCTATGTTCTACATTATCGGTAAGGAGCTTGCAGTTCTAGTTCAGTAAAGATGTCTATGAGTTTTAGAGAGCTTGGTCTAGTCAATGCTTAAGTTACCCGCCAGCATGAACTTCTTTAAACTCATCCCACATGCTGCTAGCCTTCTCCAGTTGGATCATGTAATTGTGTTCTGTGCAAATGCAAACGTTTAAATCTATTTTATCTCAACATAATTTGGGGAAAACAAAATATAGTCATCCAAATGTCAATCCAAAAGTAGACTTCTGTAAACTAATGCTGCACCAGGCCTGAACAGAGGCAGTACTGATAGTCTCCGGCAATGCCTGCAGCCTTCTCTGGCTTAAAAGAAAGCTAAAGCACTGATAGTGGGCTGTGAGGAAGAGGCCACAGGTTCCAGTTATAAGGAAGGCAGTCTATGCAAGCTTATTTCACCTTACCTGGTGTTCGGTTCTCCAATGCCTGCAGAGCAGCCTGATGTTAGGTGATGACAAGGCAGAGCAGGCTCGAGATTTCCTGGCTCTGCAGGGCATGACACCTCTATCCTGGAGACAAAGACCACTGCTGGTTCAACACTGGCTATTCACTGGCTTCCCAAAATGCCCTGGTTTTGTGGATCCTGCAGACTTTTTCAAGAAAACCATGCTTTTGATGTTTTCTGACTGCAGGCCACGCTCCTGACTCCTGGACTGCCAGATCCCTCACTGTGCTTAGAATTTTTGCAGGAGCTTGTGGTGACCCTGAGGCTTAGCAGGATCTCGGCAAGAGCATCCAGACAAGTCTGTGTTCCAAAGACAGGCATGGAGAGTGGCCAGATGACTGTCAGAAAGTCCTACCGGAGGAGCTAGGCATCAACTGGGTGGCCCACCACTGGCTGAGATCCTTCACCAGACTGAGAAAAAAGCTGTGGAGGCAAAGACCCCCCACAAAAGCAATACCTTAGAGCCAGTATGTTAAGGTGCACAAGGAGGCCTCTGCTATAGGCAACACCAAGGAAGCAAATATCCAAGTCAGGGTATGGGGATCCTAAGCTCCATAGACTGCTCAAAACACCCTGATTGGGTATCTCGCTGTAGAGAAAGGAGACTCAGTCCCACCCTCCAGCTACTGATTTGACAATGCTGGTTGCGTCCCACCTTCCGGCTGGAGCTTGTTCTCTGTGGCGCGGCCCCAGTGCAGAACAAAGACCTTGGCATGCTTTATCCTAGTAAGTCTGAAACCTGTCAGGCTAGTCCTAAGGCACTGGCGTCCAAGTACCTCACAGCTCCAAATGCATCACCAAGTCCGGGGTGGGATCTCCACTTCTTGGTGCTGCAGATTTAGAAGACAAGGCTGAGAACTTTGGGATTCCAGACTGCAGTTCTTGCTGCTCAGCCATTCAAATCACCTCCAGCACTGCCCAATCAATTCACATGCATCTGTGTAGATCACCCTGAGACACTTCCCTTGCAGCTCCATCCCAGCAGACCTGGCACAAGGAGAGCCTCGGCTGTACCTGGGAGCTTCTAGCTGACCCTAATCAGCCTTGGAATACTACCGTTAAAGTCACTCAGGTGAGTGCTGCCAAGACTAAGGGACTGCTGATATGGACCAGGTATTATTTCTACTCAGCAACCTGATAAACCTAACAACCTGCCAAGACTAAGGGACTGCTGATATGGACCAGGTTATCATTTCTACTCAGCAACCTGATAAACCTAACAATCCTGTCCATAAAGTCCACAGCCCCCAGGATGGCTACTGGAGGAGGCTCATCTAGGTCAAACTGCAGCCCATCAGGTGGGTAGGAAACACTCATTGCCTCTTTACCTCAGCCAGGTCTATCATCCCAAAGTAAGCCCCTGCCTGATAGATGACACTTTTCCCCTGTAATTGCACTGGTTTGGCTCTATCCATTATCAGCAACCAAGACCAGTGCAAGGAAGGCATGTAGGCTGTCCTGGACAAAGCAGTAGTGGGGCATGACCCACAGGTGACCCCAATCCCCACCTTTTTGGGGGTGATGCGGAGAAAAAGACCTGTGTACCCCACACTGGGTTATCACAGTGCTGGGCAGCAAGTTGGATGGTGCTTTCCCTAGTGCAGAGATTTTCTAGGTTCTAGAGCTGATCCCGATATCTGTTCACTTAACCCAGAATATTCATTTACCTGCATCAGAAAAAAAAAAAAAGGTACTATTCTCAGAATGAATTAATAATACACCCTTGCTAAACAGACAAAGATCTTATGACTGATATCTTGCTTATCTAGAAAGACTATGAAAGGATAAATAAAAATCTTGATAAAGGGAGCTTATTCTGAGTGATACCATGGGTTCAATATAATAAAAATGGACACACTTCGATGGTGCATTTGCTAGGAAAAATGTGATATCATAGTAAAAAGGTCAAAGGGTAGCTGACTTTGAAGGTTTCTTCCTTTGAGTCGCCACAAAGGAGACTGGACACTTCTTGATTTTAGCTCAGTGAGACCCAGGTCTCACATAGAAACTAACATAGAAACTGGGGTTGTTTTAAGATGCTAGGTCTATGGTAATTTATTACAGCAATAATAGATATAATTTAGTCATAGTAATTAAGACCTGGTGTAGAATTGAATTTGAAAACTAGTACACTAGATTACATGAGGAATGCTGTACTGTAATTTATGTTGCAAAGTAAAGGTGTATGCATAACATTGCACAGAATAAAGGAAGCGATGTCATGGACATTTTTGTTCTTTTACTATGCTGCACCTGAAAAATCAGGAAAAGTTGGAAATTCAGCCTTTCTTGTCTAAAACATTCATGTGGACATCATTTTTCTTCTCTTCATTATAATATTAATAGGCACCACGAAACTACAGGGAAGCAATTTTCTGGATTTTCTAGAAACCTTGCTGCATGGCAGCACATTTATAGTAGCTCTGGAATAATCATTAAAAAATTATTGAATTTAGGGTGTTCTTTAAGTTATGTCTAACTTTTTTTCTTTTGCTGGCTAGCCAGAAGATATATTCTCTGTTCTGTGTTCTCTAACAACTGTCCATTTTTTAAATATATGTTGGCTGTATTTAAGAATGCTAGTTGGCATGCTCCCTTCCTTTCCCCCTCCCCCAACCCCTTTATCCTAACAGAACTCCCAATCAGATACAACTGAAGCTAGAACAATGAAGAAAGTGGGATAACCCAGGGTTAGGTAAATATTTCTTTTCTTGTGGTACCAGGAAATATAAAGTCAGATAGTTTGGAGTTCATCACTAGCTGGTAATGTCAGGATAGCTGGACCATTATTAACATGGCAGCTGAAGATGCTGAGAGTAAAAGTGTTATAACAGATAAGAAGAATCATATTTTATGACAACCTTGGAATTCATGATATGTTATTTCTGGTATGTTATTTCATAGTGTCCATACTTCTGTGTTTGAAACAAAAACACAATTTCTAGAGAATCATGAAATTTTAAAGATCTCACCTCTTAATAGAAGAATGGCGAAGTTACATCACACAAAGAATATGTGCCTGAGTAAGGAACATTTTAAAACTGTGTGCACCATTATCTTAATATTCAGATTTGAAAGTAAATCAAAATGCAGCATACATTTTAAGGCATTGCTAAAGGGAGAAGATAGGCCCATGCAGTTGGGCAGGAGTATTTTGATTGCAACAATAGGAAAAGCAGCCTTAACTTTGAAGCATTACCTGAGTCAATACTTCAAATTACTTTTAGATTTTTAGTGCTTCCTGCTTATCATTTCAGTCTTGACATATTTTATAAAAGCTGAGGTTCATGAATTGTTACTTTGTTTTCATAGCAGTTATCATGACAAAAAGAAAGCAGCAACATTTCTTATATGAGGAGCGAGTGAGGGAGAAGGCATGATGTGTTTAATGGTTGGGGATGACTATTTGTAATTTAGGAATTTACTTGAGTGAGGCCTATATTCACCATGTTTCTACTATGATGCAGTGGAACTGAAAGAATATGAATTGTTGGTTGGGAACGCATATTGGTGTTACTAAAGTAGACAATCTGATGTTTGCAGATTTGCTGTATAGCATTTCCATTATAAAATTAGCATTTCCTGAATGGGTAGTGGCACAAACAGGAAATTCCATGAAATGCGTTTGGCAAACAAAAATGAGGGGCTCATATTTTCTAATACTAAAAATTGTTACATTCAATACTAAAAGAGTTACTACAGTAGCATTAGTGGAATGATATCCTTATGATTCCTTGTTTCTTAATCTGTGAGAGCTTCACACATTCTTGTTCAGATTATTACACTTATATTGGATTGTAAAATAACCATCCTGAAGACAAGTGGTAAAACAATTTTTAAAGTGCAGAGACTTATGTTGCTTGTCAAATCATCATTTTTAAAGAAGTAAAAGTCAAATTCTATCCGCTGTTCAGCAGGATGGCATTTTATGATAACAGAAGACACAAACAAGTCAGTATAGTCTTTAAAATTTGTTTCCTACCTCTGAACACTTTATAAATGATCCATATCCCCACTTATCTCATTTTCTTTTTACATTTTCTGTAGATTCTGGCAATTTATGCTTCTAAAAATTTGGAGACATTACAGTTCTTAGAAAAAGACATTGCTAGTATACCAATAAGAAGAAATTGTATTATTTTTGTCTACTCTAGTGACCAGAGAGTAACTCTATATTCACCTTTATGACCTACCAACTATGACTTTAAAAAACAATTCCCAATTCTAGATTTATGGAGGATAGAAATCTGAACTGGAGTAGAGGAAATGCATGTCCTTAGAAAGTAAAAACTTGTATCAGACAAAATATGACAATATTAGCTAAGTGTTTATAGTAATAAAATATGAAATAATAGCAGCTACACATTGAAATGAAACAATAGAACACAATGAAGCATTGCCAGAGTCATACATTCAAGTCTACCTTGAATTACTACAGAAATAGTTCAAAGGAACTATGTATTTTTAAGAGAAGTGAGAATGAAAAACCATGAAGTGACCTCAGACCAAACTGCCTGTTTGGAACCAGCAACGTCAGCTTTTAAGGACCAGATGCAGCTAAGTCTTAGTCAACCACATCCCTGAAGTTCTCCTAGTGTTAATTATTTTCCCTGTTATCTGAATGTTCCTTTAAGCTATATTTCTAGGGTCTGACTCTGGGGTAGCAAGTTAAGCTAATTCCAAATCTCATTCCAAAATGACTGCACCAGTTTACATTCCCCATGACAGTGTAATAGGTTCCTCCTTTACCATACATTTTTCAGCTCTAATTGTTGGGAGTCTTTTTAATGTGTGGATTCTGATGAGAGTGAGATTTCTACTTGTAATTTTCAATTGCTTCTACTATTATTGGAAGAGATGATGAACATTTTTCTCTCTCTTGAAATTCTGAATAATTTCATTAGTGAATTTTATGTGCAGATCTTTTACCCAGCTATTAAATAGATTTTAAACTTTTGTTTTGTTAAATTGAATATGCTTTTTAATATCTTGGATATTAACCTTTGGTCGATTAATTAATATGTATTTTTTCTCATTCAGTAGAATATCTTCTTAATCCACTTAAAATTTCATTCACTATGTAAATCTTCTTAATTTGAGGTAATCCCAATTGTTTGCCTTTGCTTTTATTTTCTTATCATAGGGATAATATCCTCAAATTGTATGTGTTTTTTGATATTTAATCATTCTTTACATATAGTTGTAAAGTAATTTTTTCTCATTAGTGTCCATGTATCACCAATGCTTTATTTTAAAAATTGTATTGTTGTAGGTCCTATGTTAAGTCATTAATTCCCCTTTTTTTATGTATGGAACTAGAGAATTATCCAATGTCATTGTTTTAAATTTGACTGTCCATTTACTTTTTGAACCACTATACATTTACCCATTGGGTGATTGTGGTTCTTTTATCATGAATTAACTTTTGATATATACATGCATTTATAATTATATAAGTTTTTGTTTGTTCCATTGGCCAATATATATTATTATTCCAAATAATATTTAATTACTATTTTTATAATATAGTTTAGATCATATACATTTGCTTATTTTCTTTTTCACTCTTACTATTCATGACCTTTTATAATTCCATATGTCTTTCATACACACACATGCATTTCTGAATAAAAATTAGGAATTCTTATACTTTGTTAGTTAAAGTAACTGAAATATAATGAAGTCTAGATCCTTTTCTTACATCGTTGATGAAATACTTGGAAATCTTTTCTGCATTAAAATCAACTTCAGGTAATAGTTAATTATTTGATGAATGATGAAATAATTCAAATCAAAATATTAATGAGAGGGAATACTATTTCTTCAAGTTTATTGTATTTTAACAAATGATAATCCTGGAATTTTAAAAAGTGACACCTTAAGAAGATACAATTTGAAATTTATTATGAAGATCTTGTAACCACCTAATATAATAACATAATACACAAACAAAAAGAGAATCATCTTTAAATGAGAAACTGGAGACAAGAGATAGAATAGTATTGTTCCTTTCAAATCTTTTATCTCACTTCAAAAAGAAAATTAATAAGATTTCTTCTGTATTTTTCAAATACTAATAGCAGTACCCAAGGGTGAACCTAAAGTCAATAAAACAGATATTGTCACAATGTGGATAAAAATGAACCCTATAAAATATAAAATAAGCAATGTTAAAAGATAAGTTAGTTCCTTTAGTAAGTGTGAAGTATTCATCATTGGAATAACTCTTGTGTTCATGAGACTGGGCAATATCTGCAAAGATAGTACATTAGGAAATGTATATATCAGATGTCCTCTCTAACCTTTAGTATACTGCCAAAAATGTGTTGTAATTATATAAGTTTTCATTAACCATTAAAATATTTCAGTAATGAGCCACACAATATTTTGGAACAATCGAAAGTATAGAGCATTTTAATAAAAATAGAAAAAAATATTATTAACAATAACCAAATGGAAATGCTAAAACTGAAAAAAAAATACTGTTATATAAATTTTGAAAAGGTCACTCAATTGAACAATGAGGTGACAAAGAATAAAATTAGTAAGCATGAGAACAGACTGATAGAATTTGTGCAATTTGAAAGAAAATACTCTAGATTATAAAATAGATACCAGGGATCTGTGGGGGAATTTTTTTTAAAATTCAACATTTGTGCAATTAAAATTCTAAAAGAGAATTTTTTTTAAAAAAGGAGGACTGAAAGAAGAGTAAAAAAAAATTCTGATACTTTCTTAAGTTTGGGGAAAAATACAAACTGACAGGATGCTAACTGTGAGAATTTAAGGACCGTCAAGTGGGACAATTTTTATATATTTAACATATGATTATGTTCTGTTTACAAGAAACTCACTTTATTATCTTTTTATATCTTTTAGACTCATATATTTTCTATTGAGATAACACTGATTTATAGTACTATATATGACAAGAGAAGCAATTTATATTAAATTCAATGCTATTACTAAGTTGAAAGTGAAAGCATGGGAAAAGATACACAATACAACATTAAAAACAAAGTAGGAGTGATAATATTAATTTATGTATAAGTAGATTTTAGAGGGAATAATTTTACTAATTACTGGAGGAATATTACATATAGTACTAGTATACTATTAAACAATATAATATCATATAATGCACAATGTAAACAGATAATTGTTACGTAAAGACTTTATGGTGATCCAAAAGACACACACAGACTGGCTGACAGAACCACTGAGAATACGCTTGTGATAAAGGGACAACATAAGGTTTCCAGGGGAAGTCCATTCCCACTGTGTCTCTTGGCTGTCTCCTTGGTCCAGGGGCTCCTCATTCCTTACTCCCTCATCTTTCTACCTCCTACTTATCCTTGAACACCTTGGGAGATGAGCACATAGGCAGATAGCAAGTGTACAAGTGTAACAAACTAGTTGATACAATACACAGCAGGATTCAAAGCTTTCCTTTGTAAGCAGCTGCTATAAAAAGACAAACAAACTTCACTGCATGCACACTTTTGGTAAGTAGTCATTCTTTTGGGCTTTCATCTGCTTTATCCTGCACACTATGTCCAGGCTGTGGATTCATTAGAGACCCACAGATAATACTGAAAGTTTATACACCTAATACAGAACCTTAAAATTTATTAAGCAATCACTGTTATACATGAAAGGAGAAATGAACACATTCAAATTTGGAATTGGAGATCTGAAAGACCATAACAACCCACACTAACTCAACACTTTACACTAGAGCTAAATGGATAAACTTCAAAGATGTAGGCCATTTGTACAACTCAAACAACTTTTAAGATCTGTCATATATTGAACCTGAACCCTCAACAAAACCCTAGAGCGTATTTTTAATTTTTGTCATTTGGTCAAGCACCAGTGTAGTTTTCATCAGCCTGTTTTTTAACTGAGAACAAATCTAGTACCACAAAACAGGTCTTAACAAATTCATATTAAAGTATATAGTGTTTTTCCATTTATAATGGTAATTAAATAGAAATCAGTATCAGAAAAACAATAGAAATACTTTAAACACGTGGAAAGCAATATACTTCCAGATAATCCATATGTCAACAACTAAATCTCAAAGAATTTTTTAAGTTACATAATGAAAATGAAAACACAATGGAAGATATATGAGCTTCAACAAAGTAGCACTGAGGGTAAGGTATACTTATGTTTATGATAGAAATGAGGAATAGTCATAATTATTAACCTCAGCAAAGAAAAAATAAGAAAAGTAACCTAAAAGCATGAGATATAAATAAAGGTGAGAGGGGATTAATCAAAATTTCCTTAATAGGCAACATTAGAGAAAATGAATAAAATAAAGAGCTGGTTCTTCTTTTTTTTTTTTTCATAAACCTATGAGTGTGAGGGTGATCTGGCTGTGACATATGTCACCCCATTGATTGCCAGGGTTGATTTGGCTGATATGACTGGCAAGACTGATGTGCCCCTTCTCCCTCATCACTCTATGTGCATCCCTCCAGAAGCTTGGTTGAAGAGAATGAGCTTCCTGGAATAGAGATGAACGATTCTTTGGTCGAGGGTATACGAGTAGCTGTGCTCCCATGATAGAACCTCCAATCATGCCCTATAAAATGATAAAACTAAAGCAAGAATTAAAACAATATATATATTTTTTTGTATTTAGAAGCAGAGGGATTACAAAATAGTTTGTATCACATTAGTCATATTCAGATCTAGAAATAGAGGTGACTCAGAGAGATGTATACATAGCTTCTTTGGAATTTTGGAGAAATATTGGATGAATCTTCTAATAAATCTCTAGAGCACATGCACCCAGAATGTGTTATTTGACTTAAATTATATGTTATCCATGTTGAAAACTGCAAACTTATGTTAAAGCATGAGAAAATCCCCACTTGTTTCTGAAACACCTGAATCGTTTTATGATTTACAATGTCAAAGTACAAAAAAGTTAGCATAGGTGCTGATTAGACCTTTTGTGTGGTAATGTACACTTGGTAAACTTAGCTGCAGTATCTTACATATGCTTCAGTCTTTTGAGAGGGGATTACTGCATATTCCATTTGACTTTCAAAATTGTTTAATCCATTTATCATCACAGTTATTACTATACAAAAGTCATTTTGACCTATTAAATTGAACATTTCCATGGCCCTTCCTTTAGCATTTTATTCAATAGGAAAGTAAAACTTACAATCTTCACTTTCCTAACTCAAATCAAGACCATATATTATTTTCACTCTAGGAGAGTTTTGTAAATATATGTATATATACATACATACGCAATTTAAAAATATATAACAGTAGTTGTACATACTCTGAACTAAACTAGATAAAAACTATTAGAAAAATATTGATGTAGATGTTCAATTTTGAAGCTTTTAAAGTTGAGAAATATGGCATTTTATTCTTCTGAGTAAATAAACCAAATGTAATATAATCACAAGGCAAAGACTATTATCTGAAATCTGAGCAATTTGCCTTCTAGTCATAAAACTTCACATTTTTGAGCTGGAAAGGAAGAATGACTTTTCAACCTCTACAATTAGGAGACTCCAGTTGAAATGCTATATGACTACAACATATCCTGGAGCTCTGTTTTTTCTCCCTCACTTAGCACACTAAGGAAATAGCTGACAGGTTTTCAAAGTCACACATGCAATGTGATACTTGTGCTTTTTCTTGTTTATAGATTGTTTTATTTTTTGTTTCATATTTTCTGTATTTGTTCTGATTTATTAATAATTTATAGAATTCAAACATATCTCTAGTAATGCTCAATACAACACAACTCTGACTTTTCTGCAAGGAATGATGCTCTATGATGTTTCTAGAATGCCTATAATATTTTAAAAATTCAGAGTAATAGATGGATATTCTGTAATCTACATTGAATAACAATTTATGCTATTGAAAAATGACTATTTCTGCAGTCTTTTAAATTTAAAGATGGAAGATGACCTTTTTTTATTTCTTTGTTTAATAGAAAATGAAAACCTATTAGTTCTAATTGAAAATGAAAATCCAGAAACATCTTTAATATAATCAATGGTTTCTGTCACACAGGTTAAAAATGAAAACAAAGTCATGAATATAAATTTTCCATGACCTTCAAATAAGTGATTATTTATATGCTTTCATATCTACTTACTTTCTAGATTATTGGAGTCAACATAGAATATATACTTGCCTATATTAAGATTCTAATAATAAGATATGTATAATACTAGACTCAGTACAGGAATCATGATTTTAGTGTTGTAGTTTAAATAGTCCTCATTCATTTCTAAGTGGGATAAACAAAATAGTGTGGTAGAAGAAATGAGCACTTTGTACGAAATATTTTTGAACATCAGATCATCTAAGATAAGATTTAGAAAGATGAACTCAGTATAAGGAAGAAAAAATTAGAGTGTGGAATGTCATGAGTGAAATTTTTCTTTTATTTGTTATCATTGATGTCAACTTAATGATAATAAAATGTTAAATAATTGAGACAGCATCAAAATAATAATAATAACAATAATAATAATAACTGGGTCCACAGTTAAGTAGTCCTAGTGCTCTTAAGGAATAACCATCAGGTACTGAACTTAGTGGAGTTAAGTAGGGGCATGAGCTAACTAAGCTCACTTCATTTGTTTGAATTTTTGCATTGGTTGACATGAGTCCAAATAGTATGTTGGCATCTGACTTCTTTGTAATAGTCAGAAGACACATTAATTTTTTTTTTAATTATCTATAAGGAGAGAACAGCAGGGGTTTGATACCCTTTTGTAGTCATTGATAAGGAGAAATATGTGAGTGGATATTCTTTTGGAACATGGAGCTGAAACAATGTTACTGAGTCATAATGTTTCTTTTTACCTAGAAGTCCAGCTGTAATCTTTTTGACTCAAAATAATTTCCACATTTACAAATTAGTGTTGTCAGTACAGTGTTAGTTAGATTAATGTGAGAAACTTGAACTTACTTTAATACTCTTGTCGAGGCATGAATTCTTAATCTTAACAAGGAGCCACAACCATACATTGGAAAAGGGGAAAGTCTATTAAACAAAGTGTTGGAAAACATAGGAAACATTAAGTAGGAGTAAATATATATATATATATATATATATATATATATATATATATATATATATATATATATATATATATATACAAACTGGGTTAAATATTTATATTTAAATACAAAATCCTTGAGAGAAAATACAGATTGTACATCAACCAGAGAGATGTATTTTGGGCTGCATCTCTAGTGGCAAGAGAAACAAAAACAAAAATAAACAAGTGGGACTACATCAAACTAAAAAACCTTTTTTGTCTCAAAAGAAGCCATCACAAAAATAGACACAAAAAAATTACACAGTAGAAGAAAATATTTGTCCATGATCCATGTGATAAGGGCTTAATTTCCAAAATGTATGACATGCTGACACAACAACAACAAAAGAAACAACCCAATCAAAACATAATAATCTTACTAGACATTTCTCCAAAGAAGACATTCAGATTGTCTATAGTTGCGTGAAAAATGTTTAACATCACACACACACACACAATTCTCTCTCACACACACAGACACACACAGAGACACACACACAACATACATACATACACAGAGAATGATACAAGGTCCAGATTTCATAAACATTAAGTTCCACTGGAGTGATGGATTTCACTTTAGACTCAAACCATTCACATGTTATCACAATATGATTCTGTTGGGGTGGGAATTC
Source organism: Uropsilus gracilis (assembly GCA_004024945.1). Lineage (NCBI taxonomy): Eukaryota > Metazoa > Chordata > Mammalia > Eulipotyphla > Talpidae > Uropsilus > Uropsilus gracilis. The sequence continues at coordinate 209,056 of PVHY01000087.1, read as the reverse complement.
ACATTTCAACAATATAAAGCATGCAGTTTAATTGTCAGTAATAGGGGAAAGAGATAAAAATCAATAGGGTAAATCTGGGTGTCTGTGCCTATAATCCTAGCTATTTGGGAGGTAGAGGCTAGGAAGCACTGGAGTCTGTGGGTTTGAGACTACTCTGGGCAACATAGTGAAACCTAGTCGCACAGCACAAAAGATTAGATTGGATTGGATTGGATTGGATTGGGTTGGATTGGATTGGATTGGACTGGATTGGATTGGAATGTATTAGATAGATGATGATAGATAGATAGATAGATAGATAGATAGATAGATAGATAGATAGATAGATAGATAGATAGATAGATAGATAGATAGATAGATAGATAGATAGATAGATAGATAGATAGATGAGACTTTGGAGTTCAGCCCCAAAGTAACAGCATTTGGTGTCAGTAACTCCCCTTTCAAAAAGGCATTAACACGTAGTGGAGTAGAGTGCTGCTTGTCTGGACAGACTCTAAATTTAGGAAAGTTTCAGAGACCTCACGAGCTTGGAATCCATAATCTCAGTCTGTTTTAATTCAGCTCCTATATTTCTACTGCTTTCAGAGGTCTGTTAAGAGGATAATCTATTGTAATTTGACCTTGACCTATTGCACAGTTAGACTTTAAATCTTTTTTGCCTTTCACTTATCTGTTTATTAGTGTCTTCATGAACAGATGATTTTCAATAGATAACATAAATCAGTTCATATAATTGCCTTTACCTCTCAATATTATGTAGGTTGTTGAAATACCAATACATGTAACATCTTTATCAGTCAGGATCTCTTCAATATCAATACATGAAACATAAATACAAGCACACACACATATCACCATGCAGAATCCTGTATGAACCATATCAAATGGGGCTATTTACATGAAGACCACTTTAGAATGGGCCTGTGCCCAGAACACTTACCAAATCATAGAGAACCCACACAGCTTACATTGGGTTTATCATTTTTTATGGGAATACCTTTAAAAGGTTCAGGTAGGATGTTTAGGCTGAGTAGATAAAATTCTGGGGATGGAGGTTTCATGAGTAGAATTAGTGACTTCATAAGAGTCATAAGAAATGAATTCTCTCTCTGCTCCCCAAAATGTGACTATGAGAAGTATGAAACTTGGAAAAAGCCCTCACTACAATTCACTAATATTGATACGCTGATCTTGAATTTCTATGCTACAAAACATGAGAATGATATTCATAAGCTTCTTCATGTTATTTATAAGTCTCCTAATCTTTAGCCTGACTGGCTAAAACAATGTATAAATAGCCATCTATAGATATGTGCCTAGTTCATTGTAAACAGATAAGTATCTGTCTTGGAATTTCTTCAATTTCTATTACTCCTAAAGGGAGAGGATTTTCGTGTTATTAAAAAACAAAAAATAAAACATTTTATATACTTTTTTTTATATATAACAACTTTTATAGGCACTTCCTAATGTCAATTTTAGTATAGTTTTACTGCCATAGATCAGTCCCTTTATCACAAAAAGCCTATTTGCTTTACCTAGGTCATCTTTCTGCTTCTTTCAGAAAAGAGTTTTTACTGGTTTACTTCTAAAATCAGGCTCATATGATGGCATTTCTCTAGAGTATATGTTCAGTGTGATTAGTTTCCATGGAAGACTTACACTTTTGACTCTCTTGGATAAAGCTGGTACCTTTCGGCAGACAGTCATTGCATTAAATTCTAAGAGAGAATAAGCCCTTAGGGATAGGATTTTCTACTTCTGCAACTCAGTGTAACTCCACCAAATTGTGACTGTCCAACCACAGCTGGAATAAATTTATGAAAATGGGGACATTGTAAAAGGAAAGGTGAATTGTGCTGAATTCATTCTGGATGTATTAGCTTCCTGTTGCTGCTATAATACATTACCACAAACTCAGTGACTTAAATCTATGAAAGTGTATTATGTCGCAATTCTGGAGGCCACAGTTCTAAAATGACAGTATCAGCAGGGTTGCATTATGACTATGGATTAGAGAAGAATATTTTCTTTGCATTTTCTAGCTGCTTTTTTATAAAGCAACCTGAACAAAAACAGGACGCATTATTCTGCCTTTAACACTTGGGAATATTGATTTTGCAATATCTCTTAGTCATCCGTGTATGTTTCTTAAAAGGCAGCTTGTATATAAATCTGAAGTTCACTGGATAGAAAGACATTGGTGTTATTAATATAAGAAGGATAGGTACATGACTTAATTTAAAAATTACAGGAATTGGAGCTGATTACTTGTAACTTGCTGACCCATAGATATGTTATGAGTGTTTCTGCTTAACCAGATAATACTAAGTTTCAAATCTTAGTTCTGAAACTCCCTGTATACTTTTTCCATGATTAGTGTCTTACATATGTGAGGGATTTTATTTACCTTATATTATTGTAGAAAAAATAAAATAGAATTAAAATCTAAATAATAGTTTTTAATTATAGACCTTGTTAGTAATCTGGGATTTGCAAAATTTAGTCCAGGTTACAAAAGAGCAAGTAGAACCAAGAAAGAACGAAGAAAGATGACAACCATGAAACTGAGTGGTCTTCTGGTAGAGTTGAGGGGAGACAGTTTTATGACTGAGAGGAAAAAACATGATGTTATATTGTTTTGAAAATTTAACTTTGTTGCTATGTGGAAATGTATTAAAAGGAACAGTTTCAATATAAAGTTGAGGACAAAGTTGAATGATACTCCAGATAAAAGGAGGAAAGGATAAGCAGACAAAATTTAAAATTCTCCATTGAAGAGTTTTCTGTAAGCAGAGCAAAAAAAAAATAAAAATAAAAATAAAAATAAAAAACACAAACAAACAAAAAAGAACAAGAATTAGCTTCAGGAGATTGAGGGTTGAAGTAGTGTTTTTTTAAGTCTGGCAGGTAGGTACTGGAAAATTTCTGTATGCTGTCAGATATAAAAAAGAAAGATTAAATTGATGATGCTGACCACAGAGAATTACTTCAACGACAAGACCATGAGAGGCAGTGAAGGAGTTGGTCATAGAAGCACAGATAAGGTTATTATTGTTACAAAAGTGAAGATAAATTACGGTGTCCAGATTAATGTAGTTTTGTAGAGATAGTAGTATAAACTTGTGGAACTTCTTGACATACAGTCTGGTTATGGTTAGTTATATATGAGAGAAGTGAAAACAATGACATTATTTTCAGAAACTGTAAACAATCATCGATGAGTAAATATATGACATAACTGAGAACTCATTTGTAGTTAAAAATGCAAAGTTAAGGTATTTAACAATATTTACTGTTTTTAATCAAACATTCACAGTTCAGGCATAACGTAGGCACATAATATAGTTTTGCCATGATTGGGAAACTTGAAGGTAATAAAAGTAGAAAGAAACTTAAATGGGGTTGAGTAAGGCTACAAGAAAGGAATTAAATTATATGCACTAAATTATAGATGGATTTGTCTGTGTTTGGTGGGCAAAAATCTCCAGTCAGAATGCTGCGATGTAGGAGACTGTTGTCATGATTAAGCAAATGAACTCTCCTTTTTCCTGTAGTCATTGAATTATCAAATAAAGGGAAACATTTTCCCTTTAGAAGTTTAAATGTGGCACTTATAGATAAGATGGATTATTTTGTCTCAAAATAGGTTCTATAGCTCAGTTTTATTTTGTACAATACAAATTGATGATTCTCTGGATTTTTAACAGTTAATTTTACTTCTGAAACTTTTCAAACACTTAAAAATTGCTGTTTAATATACATACTGCTGACTTTTATTTTTATTCATTTTAAAGCTTATTTTTTATTCCTTATTTCTCCATCCAATGAATTATGATCTTGATGATATCTCCCTATATATTTACTCTCTCTTCCATGTTACTATATAATTTGCTTTACTCTTAATAAAAACTCTTTGTTAGCTTTTCAATGTTCTTCCAAATATCTACCAATCAACCTACATAGTTGGTTATATTTAACTTCTACATTTTTCTACTCTAATTGAATACAAAGATTTGGCATAAAAAAGTTTCCTCTACATATCTCATTTCTTATGACTAGAAGATAATTAAATTGACATAAGGCAGATTAACAGAAAGAAAATACCAATTAATAATTTACATACAGAAAACTCCAAATTCAAAATGGCAGATAGCTAATGGGGTTATGTATAATATCTTAAGGTAAAGACCTGGGGATGCAAAAGATAAAGACACCAGTTAACAGAAAATGTGGAGATGTTAAAAGTAACAAACTTTTCCTTGTCAGGTGAATATATTTCTTATGTGAAGAAACAATTCTGAAAAAAAAAAAAAAAGTCCTTTCAGATACAAGACCTCATTTCCAATGTGACTTAAGATAATTGTAGTTAAGCTTCTCCCTGAATCTGCTGTATTTTCATTCCATTCAGCTCAAAATATTCCCCACATCAAAAAGACTCACTCTTGAATTACATATTCTACTCCCTAAACAATTACATCTTGTGGGCCTGTATTGCTATGATCCTTCCTCTTAGATATGCTTTTGCTGCATCCCAGACATTTTGGAATGCTGTGTCTTCTTTGTCATTTGTTTCAAAGGAAGTTTTAATTTCTTCTTTAATTTCTTCAGTTATCCATTCTTCCTTTAGAATCATGTTGTTCAGTCTCCAAGTGTTAGGTGTTCTTCTTGCTTTTTTTTCATTGATTTCTAGTTTGATATCCTTATGGTCTGAAAAAAAGTTGGTATTATTTTAATCTTTGTGTATTTATTCATGTTTGCCTTGTGGCCTAGTATGTGGTCAATTTTAGAGAATGATCCATGTGCATTTGAGAAGAAGGTGTATTATTTTCCTTGTGGGTGTAGCATCCTGTAGATGTCCATTAGGTCCATTTTGTCTAGGTCTTCTTTTAAGGTTTTGTGTCATTGTGTAGCTTTTGTTTTATTTATCTGTCCTTTGTTGAGAGTAGGGTGTTGAAGTCTCCTACTACATATGTGTTTTCATCTATATTTGTTTTCAGTTCTCTTAGTAGCTGTCTTATGAATCTTGGTGCACTCTCATTTGGTGAGTATATGTTGATAATTGTTAAGTCTTTTTGGTTGGTTGACCCTTGAACCATTAGGGAGTAACCTTCTTTATCATTTGTTATTTTTTTATTTTGAAATCTGCTTTGTCTGCTATAAGAATGGTTGCTCCTGCCTTTTTGGGGGGGCTGTTTGGTTGTAGAATTGTTTTCCATCCTTTTACCTTCAATCTATGCTTGTCTTTTGGGATCAGATGCATTTCTTGGAGGCAACAGAATGTTGGATTCTGTCTTTTAATCCAGTCTGCAACTCTGTGTCTTTTGATTGATGAGTTTAGCCTATTTACATTTAGAGTAATTATTGATGTTTGAAGGTCTAACAATGCATTCCTGTTCATCATTTGGGGTTCTGTTTTAGTTTGTTCTTTCTTTTCTTTTTATTAATCATTCATTTTATTCTTCAGCAGGTTTTGGTCTTAAGGCTTCTTTCAGGAGTTCTTAGAGAGGGGGTTGGTGATAACAAATTTTTGTAGGTTTTGTTTGAGAAGTTTCTGTTTTTTTGTTTTTTTGTTTTCTTCATAAAGGAAGGACAGCATTGCTGGGTAGAGTATTCTTGGTTGGCACTTTTTGTTTTGGAGTGTTTTGAAGATGTGATGCCATTCTCTCCTTGCATATAAAAAAACAAGAAAATAACCAAAAAAAAAGCTAATCTACCAACTGGAAAAATTAGAGAAAGAACAACAAAAAACCCAAAATCCAGCAGAAGACAAGAAACAACAAACGTAAAAGAAAAAATAAATATTTTAGAAGCCAAAAGACTATCCAGAAGATTAACAAAACCAAAAGCTGGTTCTTTGAAAAAATAAATAAATAAAATTGATAAACCCCTTGCAAAGCTCACAAAAGAAAGAAGAGAGAAATTCCTAATAAACAGAATCACAAATGAAAGAGGAAAATTACAGCAGACACAAAAGAAATCCAAAGGATAATAAGAGATTACTATCAACAACTATATGAAAATAAATACAACAACCTGGATGAGATGGATAGATTCTTAGAAAGATACAATTCCCCAAAATTAAACAAAGAAGATATAGAGAACTTAAATAAACCAATCACAAACAGTGAAATTGAAGCAGTCATCAAAACTCTACCTAAAAACAAGAGCACAGGACCTGATGGCTTTACAAATGAATTATACCAGACATTCAAATATGAAAAAATCCTGTGCTACTAAAACTTTTCCAAAAAATTGAGAAAGAAGGAAAACTGCCAGACACAGTCTATGAAGCAAATATCGCACTCATACCAAAACCAAATAAGGGCTGCTCCAAGAAAGAAAACTACAGACCAATTTCCTTAATGAACACAGATGCAAAAATCTTAAATAAATTCCTGACAAACCTAATCCAACAATGCATAAAAAGCATCATTCACTATGACCAAGTGGAATTCATCCCAGGGGCACAAGGATGGAAATCAATTAGCATAATACACTGCATCAACAAAGAAAAGAACAAAAAGCACATGATAATATCAATAAATGCAGAGAAAGTGTTTGACAAAGTCCAGCATGCATTCATGATAAAAGCCCTTGAAAAATTAGTGATTAAAGGAATTTACCTCAACATAATAAAAGCCATCTATGGCAAACCTAAGGCAAATATCATCCTGAATGGGGAAAAACTAAAAGCATTCCAGTTGAGATCTGGAACCAGGCAAGGATGCCCAATCCCCCCACTCCTTTTTAACATTTTACTGGACATTCTAGCTAGGGCGATAAAGCAAGAGAAAGACATAAAAAGGATATAAATAGGTAAAGGAACTGAAGCTATTATTATATGCTGATGACATGATTCTCTATATAGAAAACCCAAAAAATCCACAGAAAGATTGCTTGAAATAATAAACCAGTTCAGTAAGGTAACTGGATACAAAATCAACGCACAGAAGTTAGTGGCTTTCCTATATGCAAAAAGACAAATAGAAGAAGAAAAAATCAGAAAAACAATCCCATTTATCATCACACCAAGAAAAAATAAATACTTGGGAATAAATTTAACAAAAAACGTGAAAGAATTATACAAAGGAAATTTTAGAACATTGTTAAGAGATAGAAGTAGACATAAGGAAATGGAAAGACAGTCCCTGTTCATGAATTGGAAGAATTGATATTATCAAAATGGCCAGCCTATGAAAGACAATCTACAGATTCAATGTAATCCCAATAAAAATCCCAATGACACTTTTTGAAGAGATAGAACAAAAATTACTGAAATTCATATGGAATAACAAAAGACCTCATATATCAAAAAACCTCCTAACCAGAAAAAAGAAAATGGAGGTATTACAATTCCAAACTTCAAACTATACTACAAAGCCAAAATAATTAAAACAGCATGATATTGGTACAAAAACAGACATTCAGACCAATGGAACGGAATTGAGTGCCCTGAAATAAAACCACACATACATAGTCAACTAATCTTCGACAAAGGAGTGAAAAACTTACCTTGAAACAAATATAGCCTCTTCAATAAATGGTGCTGGAAAATTGGACTAAGACATGCAAAAAAATAGACCAAGATAATTCCCTTACTCCATGTACAAAAATCAAGTCTAAATGGATAAGAGACTTAGAGGTCAGATCTGAAACCATAGCATATACAGAGGAAAATTTGGGCAAAACTCTCCATGAATTACAATTCAGAAATCCCTTTCTGGAAACATCTACAGATGGCAAAAAAAATGAAGAAAAACATGAACAGATGGGACTATATCAAACTAAAAAGCTTCTGTACAGCAAAAGAGACAACAAAAAAATAAATAAAAAGATGCCCAACTGAATGGGAAAATTTTTTTGCCCTCCACATGAGTGACAAGGGTTTAATAACGAAGATCTACAAGAAACTCACACAACTAAACAAAAGCAAAACAAAAAGTCCTATCAAAAATGGGGAGAAGAACTAAAAAGACACTTCTCCAAAGAGGAACTTCAAATGGCCAATAGGCACATGAAAAATTGCTCAACATCACTAGCAATAAGGGAAATGCAAATCAAAACCACAATGAGACACCACCTTACATCAGTAAGAATGGCCCATATCCAAAGAACAGTGAACAAAAATTGCTGGCAAAGATGTGGAGAGAAAGGAACACTGTTACACTGCTGGTGGAATTGTAAAGTAGTCCAGCCACTATGGAAAGCTGTGTGGAGGACCCTAAAATTAATGAAAATGGAACTATCATTTGACCCAGCAATTGCTCTCTTGAGAATCTACCCAAAGGGGACCTCAATGTGGGTACAAAGGGACACCTGTTCTCAGATGTTTACTGCAGCACTATTTATAATTGCAAGGACATGGAAGCAACCTAAATGCCCCAAAACAGATGACTGGATGAAAAAAAGGTGGTATATATACATGTTGGAATATTACACATCGATTAAAATTGACAAATTCAATGATCTTATAACAATATGGATGTACCAAAAAGAAATCATATTAGCAGAAACAATCAAAAAGAAAAAGAAACCAAATGGTTTCACTAATATATGGGATATATTGAAAAAATAAACAAAAGCCTTGAGGAAACGTCAAAACAAGCTAAGCACCAAACTGAAGCACACAACTTTGAGCAGAAGGGAAAGGGGGAATGGAGGGGAGGGCGAGGGGGTAAATCCCTGGGATTACAATGTTGTGAAATTTATATATAAATAAAAAAATAATTACATGTTGTATATACTAGAGGGACCCAAAGAAATCAACAACCCCTCAAAATGACCCACAATTTCCATCTTCTATGGCACCTTCAGTTGAAGACAAAGGATGAAAAGGTAGAGGTGATATAATTGAAAGTTACCAAAAGACACAATAAGCAATAATAGTATGGGTGTTATGTAGGTTTATGTCGCTGCATTCCCTCTGAAGAATGATTAAAGGGTTCGTTCACTTCCTCTATCTAGTGCAATGAAGGAGATACCTTGCAAATGAAGACTTTATCAATATAACTGTATCTTACTTATTGGTCACTTCTACGCAATTTTCAGAAGTTTTCCTATATCTTTTATTTATTTAAAAGTAACCAACCTAAAATAATCTTTATTCCAATGAGGTATATAGACAATGTTCCTGTCAATATGTAAGGAAAATTGAGGAAAATCTTTTGTTCCTCCTGTTTTTCAAAGAACTGACAATGTTCCTGTCAATAGGTAAGGGAAATTGAGGGAAATCTTTTGTTCCTCCTGTTTTTCAAAGAACTGACTCCATTAGTCATCTCATATAATCATAGAAATCTTCTCCCCAAAGGTATTAGTCTAAAATTAGTAAATATGGTCAAATAGCTCTCATTGCCCTTCCATCAAAATCTCTTAATTTTTTCGTCCAAAGTTTAACCATATTTCATGAAATATTGAGATTAATGTTAAAACCATGACTGCACTCAGTATTCTCCAGTTTATTTAAACATCTTCGCAGCATATGCAATCTGTTAGCAAGCAGACTGAGGGGCACCCTGAGACCCCCAAACTTGCATGCTCTCAGTGAATCCTACCATCTGCCTCATAAAGAGCAAGGATATTATTAATGTGTAAGACCTTTAATTATAAATAAAAATGTTAATAGAATGAGTGTACACAGCATAGAGAGAAAACAAAAGAAAGAATAATAGTGTTCCAATTATATGCTGAATATTACCCATTTTCTTGTGAGTAAACGCCCAAAGAGGGTTGGCCCAGGAGGCCAGAGACCCAAAACCTTGCCACAAGTTTAAGGCACCTTCTGGCAGGAAATCATAGGAAAGGGACAGAAGAACCAGGCAATCTGTAAGGAAAGAAACAAAGTCATAGTACAAAGTAAAAAGCTGCCATTATTAGCTTCCCCCAAAATAAAACATATCTCCTTCCATGATCCCTGTTGTAAGACTGAGACACCAGAGTGGCTTCTTCACATGACTTCCTGTTCCACTGTCTCCTTTCCCAAGTCCTTTGTAGCTTCTTCTAGTAGCTCATCTCCACCCTTCATTAGGCAGGCAAGGGACAGGAATCTCTTTTTGAGATTGCAGTCACAATTTTACTTGTATTGTTTATAAACATTACTTGATTAATCCTATTAATTCCCTTTCAATTGAACAATGGGATGGTTGAATTTTAAGGTATATTAATGGAATCCTTTGATGTATCTAACATGTTCATGTCTACTTTAAACTAATTTCTTCCCTTTAGTCTTTGATCCTTGTTTGCCATGGTTTTCTTTTACCTTGTTGACCTTCTAGTCTCATCATCCTTTGTAGAAATCAAGTTTATCTTTCTTTGGTACTTGGTGGCCCTCTATGTTTGATCCTAACCTAATGCTTTTCTTTCTTCACATTCATCCTTGCAATCCTTTCTACTTATTTTAATTCTTCCAAATTTTCAAATGTATCTATAATTCTGTCTCACTTTAATACATATGCAACACAAATGTCTTATGCACAGGCCAATTTGAAGAATGTGGAATCCATAATTAACTCAGTTGTGATCTGTTACTCATCTTCATTGGCATATATATACATCGTCAATGACATACATAAGGCAGAAATGTTAGGACATCTATGACATCTTGTATTAATGTATCTAAATATTCAGCACCTAATATATTCTAAAAGGATTACTTTCTGAATGCATCTTTTAATCTTAAGCTTTTCATTCTATTCCCATTTCAATGTTTTCATTATGTTATCAAATGTTTTATAAAATTTTTAAATAATTTTATTTATTTATTTATTTATTTATTTATTTATTTATTTATTTATTTAGAGACTACGTCTCACTATTTTTGACCATGAAACCATGGGCTCACATTGCCCATGGTACCATGGACTCAAGCAATCCTCAGCCTCAGTTTCCCAGATAACTAGGATACAAGTGCATGCCACAACACCCAGATATTTTTTTGGAACTAGGTCTCACTATGTCACCCCTGGAGGGACTCGAACAATGATCCCCAGACCCAATTGTAACTCCACAAGCTGTCACTTACAGGCACACACCACTGTGCCCAGCTTAAATAACTATTTTATGGCACTATAAAATTATAAAGAAAATAAAACTAAATTCTTTAAAGTGGCTGTCGTTACTTCAGCAGTTGCCCCCCATTTTTCTTTCTGTGCACATTTCTTATAATTTCTACTCTATGGATACTGAAGTATATGCCAGTCATTCCCATACCAGATTTTTGTTCACAGGATCTTTATGTTTCCTAGTGTCTGAAATGATTTCACTAGCTAGTTTTAGTTGACCAAAATTTAATCTTCATTACTTAATTTCAGTAATGGTTCTTGCAGGAAATTTTTCCTAAGTACTTAAATGTGGTAATGTTCATTAAATTTTACATGAAATTTCTATTTATTTGTGTTCTCTCCTTAATCAATATATGTTTAGAAACTGAAATAGTCTATAAACTAAAAATCATGTTAAGTCAGCTGAGTGTGACTATTCTTTTAGAAAATCTCTTTCAATAAAACTGTACTTTATTAGTAAGAATTACATTATTTTTGCTTATGATAATAGTTAATGTTTTCTGAGTATCAGTTGTATGACAGATATATATATATAAGCTTTTACTAGAATATTAATTATCATTTTCCTGAGAGAGCTAGCACACAGAGAGCTGAATTACAAAAATGCTCACAAAAATAAGGTGTAGACACAGAGTTAAAAACTAATATGTTGTTTCAACCTCAACCCCATTATTATGTGATGGAATTCCACCATCAATTTTCTAGAGGAAAATACAAGCATATGTATGTGTGTATATATACACATATACATATATGTGTGTGTGTATGTGTGTGTGTTATGTAGGTAATAATTTACTTAGAGGGCAAAATCAAGTGAGTGTTATTCTTGATTTAGTTATATATACCAATATTGGTATTGAAAAATTGAGCTGTTCATGCACATACAAAGTAAAAGAGTGATCTTTAACCACCTAGATTTGAAATTCCTAATTCAAAATAATGAACGAATGAGAACAAGCATTATGCCTGCAAATGGTTATCCTGAAAAACATTCCAACAGAGTCGGAAATCCAGTAATATTCTTACACTTTATTGTTGTTAATATAATGTGTTTTCTACCATATGGTGTATTAAGATCTGCATGAGAAGTCAAGATAAAAGGATTTAGAAATGAAAAAAAAAAAATATATATATATATTAATAAGAAGAGATGAGAAAGCAGATGCAGGGTAATTTAAAATGATATCTGAAAGAATTTGAATTGTACTAGGCCAATCCTTTGTTATGCATTATTGTATGTGGGAACATAACACTCATTGTAATACATCAAGTCTTTGTAAGTCAGTTTTTTTTTTTTTAATGGGAATTCCTTTTGCTTCTCTAGGAAACTTGGATTATTCAAACATAAAATTATTTGTGAAATAAATTACTTTACTCCTTTAAACAGATTTTTTTTTAGCTACCAACTGAATATAATTCCACAATTTCTGAAGATCAAATGGTGAGATAAGGAGGTTAAATAGTCCATATTCAGTTTATAGTTAAAAAATTACAAGAAAATCATATTCTTACATATGTCAAGTATATCTTTGTTCATTCAAAGAACATTTTATTGTTTAATATTGTTCATAAATCTTATTTGTTAACCCGAAGTCTACAAAATATCCTGCTCATAGAATGACTCACAGAGTTTTAAAAACAACAAACTGGGTTTGTTCTGCAGAATTGAAAGGTCAGATGTTAGACTTTAAAATAAAGATTGCTAATGTAATAGACTTGAGGAAATGATATTGGCATTGTAACCAAACTCAGTGATTTTTTGGTGGGTATCTATGTAATAAAAGACACTGCTAATGGAGTGTAAAGTGTCTGCAGAGGCGTTTTTATAAAGGAAAAGGTATCATTTTCCCTGCCCTGATTAACTATTGTTGAAACTGAGTGGATAGGAGAGGCTACAAAATTGGATGGCCAGTGGGCTCAGGGGAGACACATAAAGATGTTTGTTCCTTGTTTTTGGTCTTGCACCAGAGACTCAAGGAACAAAGAAAGAGACACTTGAAGGGCAGACATGTGAGACATGTGGGGAGATTAACAATGGTGTCCATTGTCTTGATTTGTTCTCTTCTTTCATCTCAGATTTGACAGGCATCTTTTTGCCTTTTTTTCTATGGTTCCTGGCCAGAGATGCCTGAGGGTTGTGTGGAAAGTTTTTGGGATTTAGATGCCCTTTTTGTACCAACCCTGTTTGGCTGGACATTAACCCACAAGGGATGGGGTATTTTATTGTAAATATATTCTCTTTGTTTCTGTGAATACTAACTCTAATTGGTATTATTTTATACAAAGAGTCTCTTTTGTCTTTGTATACAGGGATTTCCAGACCCTATTAGATTACGCAAGTTAAGATATCTCGGGATACCCCTCAGCCCTATGATAACAAAAGGAAAGGTATTTATTTCCTTGTAACAGTGAAATAAAGTTATACAGTATTACTTAGGATCTTCAGAAATGTCTCTCTTCCCAGTGATGGCATTTTCTAATCTTTATCTTCAGCTGGGATGAGCTATGGAAAAATGCACCTTTAGGGAAACATGAAAGTTGGTCAAGAACAAATTCTTCATCTCATTTAGATCTTATTTCTATACAGGGCGGCAGGTGATTGGTGACCTGAACCAACAGGGAAAATCCCTAAACTCTTTCTACTATTTGCTCACCTCATTACCACACATCAGTACAATAATCCATTTCACTCAACATATGAGGCATTCTCCTTCCTCTTCCTGATGCAGTAAAATTTAAATCTAAGATCAAAAGAAGTCTTTACCTGGTGATTTGTGAAGTCTGGAATTTGAGAGATTGTTGCTCTAGTTTATTCAGTCTGACACTGTGTTATATGATACTTTCTAACATCTGTATAATTATTTATTTAACTGAAAAAGTTAGAAATTCTAAAATTTCCCTTAATTCATTTATTCTTTACTGAACACATTAAATACAAAGAAAAAATATTTTGCTTTTTAGGGCATTGTTATAATTTCTTAACTGGCAAGTACTAGTACTCTTACCAAAAATGACCATCATGGGTCATGCTTATTTATTTATGTGTTTCTCTCTCTCTCTCTCTCTCTCTCTCTCTCTCTCTCTCTCTCTCTCTCTCTCTCTATCATCTATCTGTGTGTGTGCATGTATGTATGTATGTATTTTTAATTATTTTATTTTTATTCTTTAAATCATAACTTCAGTAAGTGGTATTTGAGATACCTCCCCCTCCCTTTGATGCTCCCTCCTTTCACTCTAACCTCTCTCTTTTTTGTTTGCTAGTCTGTGTTAAGTCCATTAGTCTTTTTCTTTCCTATGGCAGTGCTCTTTCATTGGATGAGGGACTGTCTCCTTGGGAGCAGGAGGACTATGCTGGTAGGTTTTAGTGTTAACCTTGCGTTTGGCAGCCAGTCTATATTTATTTGTGGTCTGTCCATGTTTTCTCATTTCCGGCTGCCATCTCCACTCCCTTCTTTATTGTTCTGCTGTTTTGCTTATTGTTCTGGTGTCAAGTTTAGGGGGTCTCACCCCCAGCCATGGTCGGTGAAGTCTCTCCGTAGATTCAGGCATCTGTGATGGTCGTTATAGATCATCTCCTCTGCCTCAGTTTGCAGCTTTGCTGTGAGGCCGATGCCCCTACTCTTGGCCTTCCTTGCTTCTCCCATGGGGTGGGGAGGGGTGTCTTGTTCTCCTAGAAGTCATCTCCAAAATGAGGTCTTGGCTCTTTCAGAACTGTTGAGTGCATAGGTGCACTTCATGACATCGTTTTTCTATAGCTGTTTATCCGGTCACGCATGTACTGGTTCTCTTGATATTCCATCTCCTTTGTCCAGCTCAGGCTTGCTGGCTGTATTTTACCTGGTCCCTCACATGTTCTATGATTAAGTTAGCATTATTGTGTTCTTCCTCCTCCTGCAGATTAATTGGGGTGAGAGTGAAGTGGAAGGGACAACCCCCACTTCCAAATATCTCTGTGTGGGGGTGGGGAGCTGGTGACTGGGCTTGTGTCCTTAGCCCCCCCCCCCCCATATCCATATTTAAATCCTAGTGCTACAAAAGGAAGAAAGGAAAGAAGGATAAAATGAGTAAATATTTAATTTAATTTCTCTGCTGCATAGCATATCATTCTGTGCAAGTTGCAAGTTTCTTTAAAATACTGCATATTATGTGATAGATGTATTCTAATCAAAGTTTTCCTCAAGTGGTAAAGTTTATATTTTACAGCTTTATTATGTAAATTCTTATTTTGTGTGCTACAATTTTGCTTATTACATAAATTACATACACACCTGCTATATGATACATTGCAATACCTGGAGACTTTATTCTCAGGTGTCCTCCGTTTTCACCAAATGCAGTTGTTCCGTCATCTCTTGGACCACATTTTAACAGTAGTAGTGATAACAATGCTTGCAAGCATGAAGTTCCAAATAATCCCTTAAGTTCTTTGGCATGCATTTCTATCAATCTGAGGTATTCAATATTACTAACATGTGCACACTGAACCTTGCAGAGATATCTTGCCAGTGTCACAAAACTAGTTAGCTTACAGAGTCAAAATTCAAATTCAAACAACTTGACTCTAGAGCTAACCCCTTTGGGAAACTGTGTCTGTAAATTTAAACTCCTTACACCTACACTGATGTAAATTCACCAGCTTTACTTGTTCACTTCTGTTGATCTCCTTTTTCCTCAAGCCCCTACTCTAGTGATTTGAATATAACACACACCCACACATATCCACTTTTTGAATTGCAAAAATTGTCCTTGTACTCACAGTCACTTTCTTTTTTCATTTACTTTAAATGCATCAGTCAAATTTAAGATGAGGTAGCCAGTCAGAAGGAAGAGGGTCAGAAACTTGTAGAAGTTCAAGTTCATACGCACTCCTCAGGGTTCACTCAGTTTTTCTTCACTGGGAAATAAAAACAAGGGATCAGTTTGTCTTCCATCAGTCCTTCAGGGTTTAAAAAACGACAGCAAAAACAACCTCTGACCAGTAAGATAATGTCTGTTCTGAATTACTTATCTGATTTAGAAAGGTATTGGTCTTGATGTTTTCTGTAGGATCCAGAGGACAAAAGGAACAAACAACAGTAGTTCTGTCTCACTGCCAAAGGAGGGGGGTTTGGGTGTTGAAGCTACAGATAAATTAGGTGTAGGGCTCTGTACTCCCCTTACTGGAGTGCAGGTGCCCGTGGGCAAACACAGCAACAGGGTGTCAGTAGCAGAGCTGAAAGCAGTGTGGAGTTTGACCTTGGTAATTGCAGCATCAGAGGTCATCCTTTAGGTATCTTGAAGCTGCTACACTTTAAGCAACCTGTGAGCTGTAAGATCATGGGATACAAAGAATTCTGATTTACCTTGCTTGCCCTTATGCTTTTGGATGTAGTATTGAACTAGACTATATCTAGCTAATATTATGCTGCTTTCTCACTATTTCTGTCTCAAATCCTTACCTTTATGTAACCTGATAGAAAAAGAGAGAAAAATAAAAAATAAAAACTGTTACTGCTGTGGATTAAATTTACACAAATGTTGAGTATAGTTCATACACATACATTCTACATAATTATACATATAATGTGTAAGATTTATAATCATATTTAATTTACTCTGCTTTGATGCATTCATGCTTATTAACTTAAAAATCAAAATTCATCAACTAAATATAATCCTATTTGGCTCTATAAAATACTTTTTGAATCAGGCAGTATCCCACCTACAAGACAAAAGAATCTCTGCAAGGGAGCTTACATAAGATGTAATACTTTCATTGTCCGAAAGAGGATGTTTAAATAAATTGTTTAGCAAAATAGAAGGAGGTTTATTTCTGGGATAGCCAAACACCTTCCCTCTGAGAATGTAGGAGTGGCTTATCTTGCAGATGACTTCACTAATGCTAACTAGGAGCCTTCAGATTGGGCACCTTTGAAACCCCCATGGACAGTATGAAACTGCAATTAAGTTTGGAATTACATTTTGATAGTGTCTGTCATTACTCCATTTTGCACCCCAATTTCTTTTTCTTTTTTTTTTTCAGCTATTCAATAAATATTGAAGTCTACACTGTTAAATATCTACTACAAATGTGTGGTGTCTTTCTGGAGCATAAATTCTAGAGAAGAATCAGAGGGTAAATAAATTACATATATATGTATAAAATTACAAGTTCTGATAAGACAAATGAAAGAAATGAATGAGTAAGGGGAGTCATAACTGAAGGAGAAAATAAGGAAATGCTTGGAAGGCATAAGAGATGGAGCTGTAGTCTGATACTTGATAGAGAATTGACAGCTATCCTTGTATGGTGAAGAATGTTCTGTAAATTCTATTGTCTTCAAGAGACTTCCATAGAAGTTTAAATTTTTCTGATTCAACTTTTACTTTGACACAGCTACACAGAGCTCTAGTACAATTTAAAGATGATTAAGTAAATGCAATTTTGTTGAGGATGTTAATGTAGAAAAAGGTGGGATATAAGTGTTGTATGTGTGTTTTGTGTGTGTCATTGTATGACTTTGTAAAACATGTTCATAGCCATATCAGTGTGAAAATTAATCAATATTTGAAAATTTTAGAAAAAAAGATAAAAATGCAGGTATCTTTATCTTCTAAAAATAAATTAGGATATTACCAAGAATCATTAAAATCTGTAATAATATTTGACAAAAAATGAAAATGAAGGAAACATGATGTAAACAAGGGAGAATATTGACAACTGATATCACAAATTCAGATTTTGAGAAAAATTAAAAATTCCCCCTCTAAATGTCAATGCACAGCAAAGCATTCTTTAATTGTGCTGAGTAAATCTTGCTGGTCTGGGAATAAAACTTCTAAGTAAAGAAAATAATTTTAAATCAGCGCATTTGTCCAACAAGTAGGCAATGGATAGATATAATTGTGAAATTTATGCTTATCACCTTAACTTAAAATGAAATCTATCAACAAGTTTGAATCAAATTCCCATAAATATTAGACACTATTCACAGTAGACAAAAAGTACATTAATTTGTACCTTAGGAGAGTCTTTCATGATTTAACTTAAGTTTAAGTTCAAGAAAGAATAAAAATGTATATCTGTAACTCATAGCCTGAGTGATAATGGGTAAATAGATTCCAGTGTTTTACAAATAAAAGAAAAAGACATTTAAAATTATATGTTTTCCTGCACATCTAGAAAACTGGAATTTGGCTGACATTAGTTAAAGAAATGCATACACAGAAAGAGTTAGAAATAAAAGACTCTACCATTTGAGTTAAATGGGATAACTTGGCAGCAGATACCAGTGATTTAATGCCTAACCAATATGTCTGTATTTTTAGTGATTTATCTCATGTATCTTTGAAGAGTAGAAAAATAAATATACATTATGTTTCCATGACTGTGATAATGAAAATTCAATATCTGCATCCATGAGTAGACTAGAAGGACTTGGGAAATACTAGATAGTGTTTATTTAGGCTTGTAAATATAGTTTGTTCATTTAGCTGGATTGTTTTCTTTGAGGATTTCTTTGCAACATCAATGACACAGAGAGTACCACTTCCTGTGTCATGAGATGATGATCTCATTCTTATTCTGAAAATATCTACTAACAAAGCTCAAACTAATTGAGGTGTTCAAACTACATTGTTCTAGGTAATTAGACTGGGGGCACTGATTACTCTTCCATTGGAAAAAGCATAGAATCCTGGGATATGTTGATCTTTTCCTCAATTATGGAAGAGCAAAGGACTTAGGCAAAAATGGAAACTTCTCCTACTGTACAGGACCCTCACTGTTCTCAGAGTAAAATGATATGCATTTTTAACTGATGCATTTTACTTTAATGAGGTAATATTTTGATACCCCAATCATGTAAGTGCAATTATAGTGCACTTCCCCCACCATAGTCCATTGTGTTTCCCTTCCTCATTCTCATCTCCCCTCCCCACTCCTATGCTTCAATTCTATAGTTAACTCTCAAGGATTTTTTTAAGCTTATCTTTATTTGACTCTTAGTTTAGTTTAATTTCTTTTATAGTACATACATTATTGATAGCATTTGGTATTTATTTTTCTCTTTCTGTCTTATTTCACTTAGCATTATAAGCAACAATATACATTTTTTTAAGTACTGGTAATAGATCTCCCAAGATTCAAAACCTTGATTAAACTTTAGTTCTCATACCAAGATCACAAGAGACCTACTCTGGGACTATTTGAGGTTATCTGACCCTTTTGAACATACCAATCCCACAAAGGGAAGAAAGTATCGGTTATATCACAAAGAAATCATCAAAGCAAGCCAAAAATAAGGTAAAACTAAATATAAAGATAAATGTACATTGGAAAATTTATTTCTATACTTTTGTTGACCTTGACAAATCTCTAAAGGTTGCTATCTTGATAGATTTTAGCAACTCATTCCATGTTTACTTTAAATTAAAATGTATTCATAAAAATTCCAATTATAAATTCTATTTTAGGAACAGTCTACAGTACTTTTTTAAAGTTTTCAAATATTCTCTTTTAAATATTGAGCTATAACTTCAAAATTGGATCTAAATTATACTTTAAAAAGTTAATTTCCAAGATTTTATTAGTTACACATACTAAGCAGTGACAGATAATTTAAGGCATAGCTTGTTGTTGTTAATGTAGAGAAAATGGAAGAACAGATTGAAAATATAGAAAATAGCTGTGGATAATTATGCGCCTATGAGTAGAGCAATCTAAGGTCTATAAGGCTAGGAAGGCACAGCTAGTAAAACAGTATTTCGGGGAGATTGGAGTGTATCACCAAGAGGGGATAAAGGAAAGTTACACAGAATGACTCACTAAAGAAATTTAATCTTTTCCCAAAATTGTTGTCTAGTTGTTTTAACTTATCTGCTAATCTGTGAGTATTCTTGGGAGAAAATGTGGTTTATCAGATAGATTAACAATATTTAAATAAGCAATTTACAACTTATTGACATAATGGGAAATGTCATTTCAGAGTTAACAAGATAGAGGTTTTCTCTGTTTTTGATAGAAGCAAGTGACAAAAGGAAAAGGTTCTCTCCAGGAAGTTACAAATACTATGATTGCTATTTTCATTATGGAAAATTCCCGGAGTATGCTGAATAGATTTCAAAAAGGGACAAAATTATATATTATAAAAATATCTCATTAAATGTATATATTGTTTTAAAAATATTTAAATCTGATTGTCTTCCTTATTTTAAGAAGTAAAAATATAATTGTAGAAATTAACATGCTTTAGTTTGGAGGGCATTAATTTATTTGTTTGGTCTTTATAATGGTGCAAAATATAGTAATTTATTATGCATAGACAATTTATAATGATTACCAAAATCAATTAATTAACCATCTATCACCTCACACATTGAATTTTTATGTGTGGTAGGAATACTTACGGGCCACTCTCAGTAAATTCCAAATATGTACTAGAGTATCATTAGCTACAATTGTTATGCTTTACATTAGATCTACTAAACATCAATTTGCAACCCCTACCCCAGTGCTTACACAAGCACCTGTAAATCACCGTTCTTCTCTTTGTTATGGTAAATTTAAAATTTTTAGGTTCAACATATAAGTGGTATTACACAGCATTTATTTTTCTCAGGTTTCACTCAGCACAATATATTAATGGAGACATATATATATATATATATCAATGAATAAGAAAGTGATATATATTATATATATTATATCATTTCCTTATTCATTGATGAACACTGAGGTTATGTTACATTTGGAGGTCAGATATCTCTTTGATATGTGATTTCATTATCCTTGAATAATACCTATAAGTGGGATTGCTGTTACACACAGTAGTTCTATTTTCAATTGGTTTTTACATTACAGATATTCACACTGTTTTCCATATTGGTACTGTTACTGTAACAATTTATATTCTCTCCAACAGTGCATAAGAGTTTCATTTTTTCTACCTCCTACTAGCATTTGTTACCCATTTTCTTTTAGATAATGGCCATCCCAGCGGTTTTGAGGTGATAGTCCATTGTGGTTTTGACTTTCATTTCTAAAATTATTAGTTATGCATGGTTTGTATCTTATTCTTGGAAAAATGTCTATTCAATATTTTTTCCAGTATTGCATTATTTAAATTCCAAATATAAAAATACATATGACTTGCAAATGTTTATTCCCATTCTGTAGGTTGCCTTTTTCATTGTTGTTGGCTTTGCTATTCAGAAGCTTTTTAACTCGACATTCTTATTTTTTCAGGTAATATTGATTTATAACACTGTATAAGTTTTAGGGATATCAGTTCACATTTCTACAAAGAGAATTGTTACGGTTCCCACCATTAACACACAAATAATTCTCCGTAACTGTCCGCTGAGCTCCCTTCTCCATTTCCCACACTTATCCTCCCTTCCAATAACCTGTTTCATAGTCAATTTTCAAGATTTTGTTTGTTTTGTCTGCTTTTCTTTAATTAATTAATTTATTTATTTATTATATTAAAATGTGAATGACATTTTCTGGTATTTGCATTCTGTGTCTTAGTTTGCTTAGCCTAATTCCCTCTAGCACCACCCATGTTGATGTAAATGGCAGGATTTCAGTTTTTTAATAGTTCCGCACAATTCCATTCTGTGTATCTACACATCATTTATTATTAGGGAAATGAAAATTGTAACTATAGTGAGATAATATCTCACACTCATGAAAATGGCCCATATGAAAAGAACAGTAAATGTTGGTGAGAGTATGGAGAAAAAGGGATTCTAGCTTACTGCTGTAGGAATATAGACTATGGCAGTCTCTAGGGCAAAGAGCATGAGAGTTTCTCAAGGCATTAAAAGGAAGACTACCACAGATGCAGCAGTCCCTCTCCTAGGTACTTATCAAGAATACAAAAACACTAATTTGAAGGAATATGGGTCCTTGGGTATTCACTGTAGCACTATTTATAAAAGCCAAGTTAAAAAAGCAACATAAGTATCTTCAGGGTAAGCTAAAGTACAGGACAGGGTAGGACAGGTTCACTATTGATTTTAGCAGATGAATAGAGTCCTGGAGACTTGAGTGGATTTTATAGACTTTCATGTTCCCTAAGGAACCAGGTGCACAAATGAACCAGGCAAGTAGTGTGGCAGGAAAGGAGTCAGGTATTGGCCTGGCAGGGAGGCAGGCTGCAAACTCTTCCAGTGTCCCACAAACCTTTATGCTTATTTTGGGCTCTCTGTCTGGTGTCCTATCTCACCTCTTTTGTATTCACAGTCAGTCACTGTCATCATTGTGCTGCTTCTGCTGCGCTTTAATCCCTGCTCCAAGGAGCTGGTGTGCACACTCACTCATGCGCAAAGTCAATGTCTTTGGGCCCATGTGTCCACAATTACAGGTGTGCGGGCCCTGTTCCTGTGCTCATAACAGCCTTCTGCATTAACATGATTAAGACCACAGGTGACAGTTCAAAACTCATGACATAAAAAGCCTGATTAACTCATTTACACAATGATACCCAAGGAAAGATAAGAAAATTATATTTTTTGGGTACAAAGGGACACCTGTGCTCGGATGTTTACTGCAGCACTATTTATAATTGCAAGGACTTGGAAGCAACCTAAATGCCCCCAAACAGATGACTGGATGAAAAAAAAAAAAAAAAAAAAAAACTGGTATATATACACAATGGAATATTACTCATTAATTAAAAAAGACAAATTGGATGACTTTATAACATGTATGTACTTAGAAGAAATCATATCAGCAGGAACAAGTCAAAAAGAAAAAGACAGAAACCAAATGGTTTCACTAATATATGGGATATAGGGAAAAAATAAACAAAAACCTGAAAAGTCGAAACAAGCTAAGTACCAAATGAAGCACACAACTTTGGGTGGGGGCGGGGAGGGGAATGATGGGGAGGGGGTGGTGAATTCCTGGGATTACAAAGATGTGAAATTTCTATATAAATAAATTTTAAAAATAAAAAAAGACAATTTATATATATATATATATATTATATATATATATTTGGTCTGGGTTTTTTTTTGAGATTAGATCTCACTAATTTTGCCTGTGAAACTGCAGGCTCACATTGCCTGGGGTACCACAGCGCAGACTCAAGCGATTCCCAGCCTCAGCTTCCCAAGTAGCTGGGATTACAGACATGCGCCACCAAGCCCAGTTATACTTTTTGGAACTAGGTCTCACTATGTGCTCTCGTTGGGACTGGAACAGCGATCCGTGGTCCCAGTTGCAGCTTCCTAGGCTGCCACTTATAGTCAGGCACCACCTTGCCGGGCCAGAAAATTATATTTTTTGATTAGCAAGTAATTCCTGTTTCTTGATGAATTTAGAAGATACAAAGGAACTTATGCTAATTGAGGGTGAATGTAATTATTTTCATTGTAGAGTAAGAATGAAAATGGTCTTTGAACAAATGGGAATAAAGTGATGAAGAACAGAGCAGGGGATGTGTGAATATATCAAATCTGGATTATAGATGGAGTCAGCAAGACACTTGGTGCAAGAGGCCCTGCAGTCTCACCACTGTATCCTTGTGACTTTCCGAATGAAGGCAAATAGGAAAATTGTGAGAGAGCCTTGAATCTCTTTACTCCACCCCCTGACTTCTTACATAGGGATCACTGAACCCAAAAGCAGCTCAAAGCCTCAGAGGATAGATTTGAAAACAGTTTTTCGACCATGTGGGCTGTTCACATCTATGCACAGGCCTCCTGCTTCTGCTTTCATCAGGCTCAGCTGCTCCCTTTCAGTACGCATGTGGGGAAAGAGGTTCCTGCTTCTGCTCAGATAACCTCATGCACCTTTTTTTAAGTGGCTCTTAGCCTGCAGGTCTTTTCCAATTTTATCACTTTGACCAGTAGGACAGTCCCTCTCTCTTGAGAGACATTGGTGGCCACCATCTCAAACTCAAGGTGCATTCAGCTTGGGTGGCACATTTTTACATTTGTTTTTGTCCTCTTCTTTTTGCCCTTTGGGACCTGAACAATATCTTGCTTTTGTTTCCTTCCAGGACGTTGGCTTGAATTTGTTCTCCTGGTGGCTCTACTCTGGGTTTTGGCTGACAAACTTTGGGACTGCTTTGAACATTTGCTTACAAGGGAAAGGTTAACTTTAGAGTTTGAAGGAGAATCTATTTTGAAACTCTTCTCTTACTCCTCCCTCTCTCTGTTCCCTTTTAATTCTCACCAAATGAAAATCTTTAGGAATACTAAATTTGATCACTTTAACTTTATGTGTATTGGGGGAACCAAATCTTTATAACAGGAAACATAGGTTGTTCTCTTTAATAATTAGTGTTCCTAGGAGTCCTTCAATTTTCCCCAGTACCATGGTAACAACTAAGCAATAAAATGTAGTTTATTGAATGCTAATATTCAACTTTGAGTTCTTACTTGTATAGGTTGTTCTATTAGTTTTTATCATTTTCCTTAAATATTTAGTAAAATGTTGGACTAAAATTTTGCTTGAGTGTTATACTTAAGACTTAGAGTGATATTCATCTATGATCAAAGTGTTCTGAAATCATAATACAAGCATGAATCAAGAGCAGAGATGAAGAATATAGTTAAGGTAAAATATTGGACTAGCAAAGGAAAGTTAAAGGAATCATAACTATCTTTCCTCCCAAAACCTCAACAAAGAAATATTGCGGTATATTTTTGCTTTCTGAATACATGATGGCTCAACTAATTGTAACAGGCTATTAAAGGAAAGAGATATATAGATATAAGTGGAAGAGATCTGGTATTAAAGCAGCTGAAATTCTGATTCTGACTCTACATATGAAATATATTACACTAGAAATAATGAATGACTATTTAATATCTAGTT
This sequence comes from Uropsilus gracilis, assembly GCA_004024945.1. Taxonomy (NCBI): domain Eukaryota; kingdom Metazoa; phylum Chordata; class Mammalia; order Eulipotyphla; family Talpidae; genus Uropsilus; species Uropsilus gracilis. The sequence continues at coordinate 184,183 of PVHY01000087.1, read as the reverse complement.
CCAAAAATAATAAAATTTCATTCATTGAAGTTTGATCATTATTTTTCATCTGCTAGGTATAGTTTTTTTCTATGTATAAATAGAAGGCTATACTTTATTTCCTAAAGTTATCTTTATAAGAAGTATTCAAAGAGTTGAACTTGTAAATTTTATATATATATATATATATATTTATATATATAATTTTCCCCTCAGGGAAATTACTTAGGAACATCTCAAATATCAAGTTTATTACAAACAATGATTTCAGTTAAAACATTAATTTATCTGTTTAGTTCTTTCATGTATATATCAGTATTTTATACCATGAGAAAGTTTTCTTAAAACCATTTTGCTATTCCACAAATAGGCAGTTGATTAAAATAAAAATAAAAAAACAAAAATAACCTGGATTTTGGCATTATGTTTTGAAATACAAAGCACTTCAAATATTTAGTTCAAATTTGCATATTACAAGAACAAATGAATTCTAAATCTGCAAAAATAGTTATGATTTTTATCATCATTTCTAAAAAGATTGTTAGAATAATACAAGATTATTAAAGATAGCACAGATTGCTAATATTTAGTTCTTGATACCGTGAGTGTATAATGCTCATTTTGTAGCTGCTTATAGTCAGGCAAATAATCCCAGACTTCCCCACAAGGGAAAGACTGGTCTTTAAAACAGCCACTATCAGGTTTGTCAGCAGACATGTCACAGCAGTGAAAGACCAGCTTAACAGAAACAGGGTTTATTAACAGGAGGATAAGGAAGAGTCCTCAGGGCTGCCCAGGACCCCTAGATGCCACACACCAGTCCAGTCAACACCAAGTCCAGGTTTCCCTCTTGTTAGAGACAGACACAGCCAAGACTTCTTTTCAGTCAGCTGCCCTTTCATCAGGGATTCTCCTAGCCAAGTCTAGGTTTCCAAAAGCTGGCAGCTTTTCTTCTCAACTTGGTCACAGCCTGGACCAGGCATCTACTTAGTGCCAGCCCCTTCTGGGTGTGTGTGGTATGTATATCTCCATGCATGCACTTCTATGCGCTCCTTATTCCCATGCTCTTCTCATGCTTCTGCTATTTCTCCAGAGACTTCACTCCTCACTCCACAGGCTTCACAGAGTCTCCTCCAAGTGGTGTCTTTCTCCTCAGCTGCATTCAATTACAGAGTTGGGATCACAGCCCCCCGCCCCCTTCAGCCTTTTCACTCCCTCCCACTTTATAATGCACAAAGGAATCATTGTCAAAATATTTAAAATAGTAATAACTGTTTTCAGTTTCATATAAATTATAGTTATTTTTAGTTTCATATAAACAAAAATATTTTCAGTTAGTAATAATTATCTTCAGTTTAAGATGAAATAATTATTTCACCTTAAGCATAGATCAATATCATTTCTAAAAAATTCAGATACTGATATATATTCTGCCTAAATACAATAAAAGTATACTAACATTTTATAAAAATTAAATATTGCCAGCTCTCATATTCTTTATAGAAATGACATTTGAAATTCAGGTGTAGAATTCTTTAATGATTCAAAGTATTAACAAAATTAGGGTGAGAATTTGTAATTTTTAAAATTTTGTTCGACTTGTTTTTTTAAATTGTTTATTAATACTTTAGTAGCATTCAATCTCCCTTAAAATAATGTCATTCTATTATAGTCACAAATATTATTCGATAATTTCATTACAATGAACTGATCTTTAAGATCTACCCTAAATCACAAATAGTATTTTTTTAGTAGTATCTAATTCTAACTCTGTCTTAGACAGTGAAATAGGTAGGTGATTTACTTGGTAGCACAGAAACTATAGTTTTATAGGTTGTATATATTGTCTGGCATTCACTTTCCATGGATAGTCTGTTTGTCAAAGCAAAATAATTAGCAAAATATATATCTCTCATTGGTTCTATTTCTCTCTAGAAAATTCTGACTAGTAAGATGGTTGCTTACTAAGTTACTTTTTAAAAGTCATATCTAATGAGGTATATCCAGAAAATACCATTTTTAATGAGTTTTGACTAATATATATAATAATATGCTGATGTTTATCAGCATACTCTAGATACAGGCCATTTTATTTCCCCATTTTTAGTCAGCTTCACTGTTTTCTGTGCATTCAAGTTTTTCACTTCAAAGAATGTCATGTAAATAGGTCAGTTTTATCAAGGATAACTGATATTTGAAGTCAAGCAGAAAATGAAACTGAAAAAGATTCAAAATGAAATGATTTGATAACTCCAGTTTAAAAACCTTTGATGTGGATTCAATCTTTCCTTAGGAGTGATATATTTGCATAGCAAGAGAACATATTTTGAAGTAAATATTTTGAAGTAAAGTAAAGCAAACTTTGAGAATGTATCAAATGTCTTGAGATTTTATATAGTCTACTAAATCTTTATGACACTCATTTTATAATTAAGGTAAAATACCCATTTCAGTGGGTTCCTTTAATACATAAACATAACATCTGTATATTGAATAGTAGAACAAACAGTATTGAACAGGTGGTTAGGTAAAACAACATTGTGTTAGGGTGCACAAGTTGAGAAAATTTGATATAAGAAATGATCTGATAAGGACTATTTCTTCATGTGAATTTGATTTAATGATAAGATATTGGAAAAGTAATCAGTTTGAAAAAAACTGCAATATTGAACACTGATTAAATATATACTTGCTTCATCACATTTAATGTTTAGAATTATGACAAAAATGTTTGAAAGAAAAATGATGAATGCCTTTGTGGAGAACCTTAAATACAGGATGAAGCTCAGTCTTTAAACAAGGATGGAGTTTACTGGAGACTGGTAGAATTTAACATTATAAGCCTAGATCTTCATTAGCATAGAAGAGTTCAATAGAAAAGACAGTTTAAAGAACAGGCACTAAGTCATACAATGTCATTAAATATCCAGTCCATTTCACTTTGAAACCTTAAAAACGAGCGGAATAAGTGAAGAAATACAAAGGAGTTGGAATGCCTAACATCACAGAAGCCAAAGGAGTATGAATTATCAAAGAGGGTACCAAGAGATGATTTAAATAGACAAATGGAGAGTAAAGTGGGCAAAATAAAAAAAAGAATACTTATCAATATTTTATGAAACAGTATGTCTCCAGATAATGATTCAGAATTATTTCTTTACAATAAATCTAAGAAGCAAATATGTAAGATTCACAAAATTGTAATAGTTTGACCAAGGTCATGCAACTACTAATGCATCCAACTGAAATTTAATTCTATATATTAGAGAGAATAAGATGAGACCTTTTGAAGTGGTCATAAGAAGGTTACTGGTCATCATCAAAAAAGCTATTTCAGGAGGATTGTAGAAGCATAAAGGAGATTGAAAGAGATTAAAAAGTGAGCAGATAGTGAGAAAACGGGACACTGCTCTTTTAAGTTTTAAAAAAGAAGAGACAAAGATAACCAACTCAAGGGATTAGTAGCATAATAAGGGAGATGTCCAGGGATGGAAGGAATTAAAGTTGTTAGGAAGAAGTTTATAGAGAATAAAGTATTAGGAGAAATCAAACATAAAACATAATACTTCTGCAATCTATTTCTTTAAGTATGAAACTGTAGATATTTAAATATTTTGAGTACTTTAAGTGAGCGAATGATTGATTATTTTAGTTCCTGGTGTTGATTTTTTAAATTTTTATTTATTTTGGATTTTTTTCTCAGACCAAAGGTAGTTGATAATTTTGCTGTTTTATTTTAAAAGAAATTGCATTAATATGTACTCATAGTTACTATTTTGGAATAGTAAAGTTTAAGGCATTCAAATAAGAACTGAGATACTTAATGTTGTAAAAAACCTAATATTGTTGAGGTGGAGGCAAATATCTGGATCTCAATTTTGTATCTCCTTGACAGATTTGTGTTTATTGTATTTTTGTGTATCTATGTTGGAGGGTGGGTGATTATCTGGACTCATGCCTTTGTTTTTGTTCAAGCAATACTATAGCAATAACAGGAGTAAAATATACGTGAAGAGAGAGGAAAACAGAGACATAATAGTCACACATTAACTGAGATGGATATTTGCAAGCCATGGGCATGATTTTGAACACCACCAGTTAACATGATTGAATGAGAGCCATGTACTTAGTGCCTTTGCTTTTGTGTGTGCATGTCACCTGTATCAAGTCATTTAATTCTCTCTGTTTCTCAGATACAGGTATTGGTATTCTATCTTTTTTATAGTCTTGGAAATCTGTAACTTCAGTGTCACAAAGTTGGCTGTTGGAAGAAATAGGCTTGAGTTCAGGTTTTAAGAATTCAGAGTTCAAGCTTAAGTGTTCCTTTTATTGCCTCTTTAAAACCCAAACACTGGGAAGATAATCCATTGTCTCATAATTGTTGTAAGTTAACTATTAGATGAGGAAATTTTCAATAAGTGAAACTTTGCAGAAATAGTGATGATTTTGAATGATCTGGGAAGAGGAAAATATTGGGATGAAAATGACTTCCAAATGATAGATCTGTTGGCCTTATTGTGGCAGAATGATCTAATTTTCCCAGGTAGTATATTGACTTAATAATATGATTTTATTCCTTGTTTTGTTTCTATTTTATATGAAATATCTAGGACAAAAGTCACAGGGGAAAGCTCAGTACTAAATTTCAAAATTTTAGTGTCTTTTGATTTCAAAAGGCTCAATCCCCATATATAAGCAGGATGTTTGGCAAGAGTCAAGGTTGGAAAAGTATACCCCCTCCCTACCTTTCAGACTGGCAAATTTGGAAAAGAAAAAAGCTTCCATTTCAAATTTAGGAAACAGCGTAAATAGATCTTGTGGTTTTACTCCATCAATACCTTAGAAAGATATCTTTCTTTCCACATAGTCATGGGACCATAAATTAGAGAAAGTCCCAGTAAATGCCAGGTGCAGAGAAGCCCTGAAATATACTACTAGATTATGCATCTTTAGGCAGTTATGGCAGGATGTGATTCTCTCATTCCCTGTCCTATGTGTGAAAATTAAGGCATCGAGGGAACCTGTAGTCCATTGTCCTCAGTGTTGACCTTCAGTATATGCTCCAAACTCCCGCTCACTTCTTCATAAAATGTTTCCCTCAAATGTCTTCCCACCTCACTTACAGTTCCTTTGTGTTTCTGATTTCTCTTCTGTTCAACATTAAATGTTTCAGTGACCAAAAACTGATGCTGTCTTCTAGTCACATAATTTTATGGATATTTGCATGCAAATAACTTCTGCATTTATTTTTCTAGCTTGGATCCCATCCATGACATCTAATTATAGATACTAAACTGTTTCCATTACTTCTTTACTTGCATGCATATTAACAGTACTTTCAAACATAATGTGCCAGGACCTTGCACATGATTCCCTTGCCCACCCCACTCCAAGCGTGGTTTTCATATGCTTTCCCATCAGTAAGTAAAATTCAGTTTCTCTATCAGTTCAGGTTATATATCCTACATGGTCATTCTTTTAACAAAAATTATTGAGCACCTACCATGATTTACACACAAAATGATGCAACTATACACATTATGAAAAAAAAAAAAATCCCTAACCCCTGAATGATCACTTTCCAGAAACACATACATATTAGTAAGCAGATACTGCAAATCATAAAAGGTGATCTACATTAGTGCAAAAATAAAAATGAACCAGAATAAGAGATATTGGGAAGAAGAATCAAGTTGTACTATTAGGTGGGAAGATTAAAATTGATTTCACTGAGAAGATTAATCAAATACTTGGCAGTAAGACACGGACAATGAGGCAGTGAACAGACCTGAGGTAAGTTAAGACAGTTGGGAGAAGAGTGTCCTAGGATCTGGCAGTAAGGAGAATATAAATAATATTATAATAGAAATAAATATAAATATAAATAAAGATAATATGCTTGCCATCTTTGAAAACTAGCAAAAATAAATTTAAAAAGCAATGTGTCTGAAATAGGTCCCTAGGAAGAAAACTAATGTAAAAGAGAGGTCCTCAAAGGTTTCTTTGGGTCATTGTGATGTTCATAATATTTTATTGTAAGTGAAATGGGGAGTAGTGTGGGGTTTGATGAATGACTGAGTCTGTTTGTTTACTTGCTTATTTACTTACAGTAATGTTTGAAATAATCACTCTGGCTACTCTACTGAGATAGGATGGTGGCCAAAAGTGGAAAGAAGGGAATCTATAAGAGAATTTTTGTATTTGCTCCAATGATGCTGATGGTTCTGACCACAGTGATAGCAGTAGGAGCAATTAGTTTGGTGATACAGTTCATGCTGTGCAATAAATCCATCAGCCCATCTGTTAATTTTATATTAAAATTACAACCAATGTTTGATTTTTTTTTTTTAACTCACAGTATCTACTATCATCTTGATCCAAGTCACTCTGTCTGTGTTTGCACACAATCTAGTAGGCTCTCTCTGGCTCCATTTTTCCACTCCCACCACTACCAGTACCTTCTCTCCACTCATAATAGAGCAATTAGACAGACCCCTTCATATATCTCATAAGGATTTCCAGGAAATTTTAAACATATTTAAAGTAAAAACTACAGTAAATTAAACAATACATAATTTGATATCATTTACTTTAATAATCTTTTCTCCCAATTGCTGTTTTTACACTGTGCTTCTTACATATAATCCAGAATATTTATACTTACTGCTTCTCCCACCTGGATATCTTTTCCATATGTGTCTCTAAAATTGAACCCCTTTCATATGTCTTGATCAAATGTCACCTTGTCAGAGAAGACTTATTTGATCATTAAAAGAAAGAAAGGAAGGAAACAATTAGAGAGAAACAGACATATATGGATAGACAGAAAAAGAGGAAGGGTGGATAAGGAGAAAACAAGGAAGAAAAATAAATGAACAAAAGGTATACCTCTTTACCAAAGGAATTTGAACTATTTTTACACTGATCTCATGAAAACTAAGGTGTAATAGGTGACTATCCCCAGCTACTTATGGATATGTGCATCATGATAATCTGTTACGTGTGTACACGACTCCATGTCTAGGGAGGTCTCTACATAGTCACGTATAATTTTCTCAGTGATACCTACTGCTTTCTCTGGATAATACAATTTTAATGACATCTCAGTTCACTGATTTATGCAAATATAATATAAAAATACTACATAATAGAGAACATCAATTATATCAAATATATACATAGACCTACAATTTCATTATTTTTACAAATAGAGATGAACTTTTATCTATGATATAATTTCACTATTTTAAAATAATATTACATTATGTCATTAAAAGATAATGACATATATTTTTCACATATTTCCTTCAGGATAAATTATACAAATATTTTATGCTTAATTCAATAACTTTAAAATACAAATATAAAGTAAGACACATTCAAATAGAACTCCAGGTTTAGAATATACTAATAGAATCTTAATTTGACAATATTCTAAAGTTGCTAGAAATTCATGTTCAGTATATAAGTTCACAGATGAAGGTGAGGTTTCATTAATCTACCTTTCAATGATAAAAATTCCTTGAAGCCTTCTTTATTATAGCTCCATAATTCTTCTTTAGAAAAAGATAGAGTCTGCATTACTTCTTTTATAAAGATCACTGTAGAATCAATAAGTAACATTCTAAATTCATTCTTCCCATCAATAGGCTCTCTTTCTGCTTTCTTATCCTTACAGGCTTTGCTGTACAACACCATCTGAGGTTGTCACTAAACCTTCAGCATCAGGTTCCCTAGCAACACAAGGCCTTTTCATTCTCCCACTTTCTGTATCTGATTTTTTTAAATTCAATTTGTAATATTCCCTGAAAATACGAGAAAAATACGAGAAAATACAGAGTCTGAGACATACGAAGTTAGCAATGAATATGGTGAGTTATAAATGAAATTAGAAATAATTAAATTATAGGAAAGTATTTTTCTTAAGGATTTATAGAGTTCCAGATGGTGGTTTATTCTACTCATCTCCAGATTTGCTAAATAAAGTCCAAGCCTTATGTCACCCTGCACAAGACTTTAATGAATTTACCTTTATGTTGCAATAGGTTAGGATATTTAGTGTAATGTTTCAGAAGCCAGACATAGAAGAAGCCTTATTTGATTAGGGTTCTGGGAAACGGTGTGATACATGCTAGGCATGTGCAGATTTTAACAGTAATCAAGAGCCTCCCAGGCTTGCAGCTTCCTTGGCTAATTGATTGAAAATCAGGGGTAAGTTGTACTTGATTCCACCTAGAAATTACTTTCTATTACAAAATAACACTAGCTTAATACAACAACAAAGTTGTCAAATAGTCATAATAAAGTGTGTTTGCTTAAAAAATATTTTTACTTGTTATCTACAAAGCTTTTTACAAGATCCTTTCCATAGACTTAAGAATATTAATTTTATTTGAATAAAAACATTTGTCTTCTTTGAATATAAGGCAAAGAATATAGTTTTCATCTACTTTGAAGAAAGGGACCTAGTAGATTGCAGAAGAGTGATTTCATCATAAAGTGCTGATTGCTTAAGACTTTTTTTTTTAAGTTTTCCCTTGCTGTTCACCAGCAACAGATATTATACTATAAAATGCCACACAAGAAATTGTATGATTTTCATACTTTGTTTGCAAAGGATGTTAACTATAAATCTGGAGATTAACAGGTTATTTTGGAGTGCCTTTGATTCTCATGTAAATGTTCATGTTTTATTTTTTTTTTCAATTTAGTGACACTAAAAGGAGCAGTATTTTCTGATAGTCATTGACTTAAATTATCATATAATTTAATAAGATAATAATTTAATTAATTAGAAAATGTATAAGTGCTTCAAATATCAAACAACATAGCCTTATTAAACCCCTATTATTTTGATTATTTAGTTGTAAAGTTCAACAGGCTTCAAGATTAGTTTTTAACTCATTTTAATTATTTAAAAATTTTTTTGGTTAGTGAATATTTTCAGAAATCACATATATTAAATCATTTGTAATTATTTAGTATGTAATATTAAAATAACAACATATTTCTTAAATGAACATCAGCCTTACTTAAAAGTGAATCAACTGTTGTTATAAAATATTGTCATGGAGATTAATAAGTAAATGGATTTCATCATTCTACCTAGAAAATTATTGAATGTTGAATTTTATAAAATACATTGGTAATATTGATGCATGCATATAATTTTTATAATATGCTACTATACTGTATTGCTATCATCATTAATGAATATTTTAATTTAAAGTTTAATTATCAAGTAATAATGATATTAGTTTTATTGTTGATAAGATTTAGGACTATTTAGTTAGAAAATATTATTCAGTTTATAAAGTGAGTTTATATTGTTAACAAAAATTATAGTTGTTAATAACTTAGATTTTAAAGAATTTACTATGAAGTACTTTTAGTCACTTTCCGGATATTGAGGTACAATTCAATTATAATTAACCTTAAATTGACTTGTAATTCAAACAAATGTTTTGATCACTTCATTTAGAAATAAAAAGGCAGTAATTTTTATTTAATTGCACCAAATCATTTTATAACTATTAATAATAAATTTCAGAGTTCAATAATTCAAACACCTACATATAAAGAAATCTTTATGCTGTAGTAGTGACAAAAATACAACTAAAGTCAAAAACCTTTTTAATTGCTGCATTGTAACAAACTAGGAAATATATTTTTTGAGCTAGGGAATGATCACAGGTGCCCTCTTTCCCATTGAAGTCTCAAAACTTCACACCATTTCTGTCATTTGGAGGCTCTTAACAAATACTGCTCATGTATTATAAAAAGTAAAATAAAACTGCATTGAATTACTCAGTCTCACATTTCACTTATGAGACTATAACAATAAATTACTTAGGGAAAACTCTACAACAATAAGTTACTTAGGGGAAGCCAAAAAAAGGAAAGAAAAAAAAAAAAAAAAAAAAAAAAAAAAAAAAAAAAAAAAAAAAAAAAACAAGTAAACCATATCTAGTGGAATATCCAACATGTCCTGAGCACATTGTTACACAATTCCAGGCATACATCTTATGTAACCCAGGTTATTTGAGTTTTGTCATGTTCATGCTCTAAAAGGCATCATCTAAACTATTATTTGTATATGTACTGATTTCTAAGTTAAGAAAAATAATTGATACTACTTAAGACTTACAGAAAACTTAATTCCTTGAAAGTCATCTAGTCCAATTTAATCTTTTAGTTCCCTCCTAACCCAAGTGAAATAAGCAAATGTTTATATTAACTTTTATCTCTGTGTAATGAAATTGAAAAATAATGTTATATGATTTCTTATAAATTGTGTAGTGTGCTTCCAAGGAAATTCTGTTTTAAAAGATAATTAATCCAACACTTGTGAATGTCTTTCTTGAAAATGACACTAGAGGAACAATCTTATCTTTGCATAGTGTAGAAGACTTGTCTTAAGGTTATATCTTAGGTCATATATTGTATCATTTTCTTAGAAAGCTGAATAGCCTCCTTATGGTCTTAGGAAACTGATTAGAAACTCACAACTGTGGTGGATTTTAATTTCTAGGACATTAATTTTAACCAACTGTATTTTATAATATAAATGTTCAAAATTGTAGTTACTGAACTTATGATGCTATCCAACATTCCCAAAGAAATAGCTGTCTGTCTTTATATTTATACAATATCACTTTGGAGAATTATAAAATAATCAAATATAATTGAAGGTTAAAATATAAATTTTTGGTCAATAAATGATTTTACAATAATAGAACAGAATCAAAATTTGAAGAGAAAAATTCTCCATTGAGTGCATGATTTTCCTTTGAAAATGTCAACTTGAATTATAATCATAACTATCCTTGTTGACATTAGAAATTAAACAAGAGAAATACTAGTTTAACATGATAGTTGAGTATGGGTTTTGAAATCAAGACAACTATAAATTAAATCACTTTGTCATGTATTAGTATGGCAAAGTTAAATAGATTTCACCTGGGCTCACATGAAATTGAAATACTAGTATGTATATCTATATATCATACATATGTGTGCACATATATCATGCATGATATGATTGTGTTGGAGATTATATAAAATACTGTATGTGGTATGAATAGCACAGATGTGTTAAGAACTCAACACACTTTAGGGACTTGGAATTATTATATTATTTGCATGATGTGTTACAAGAATGACTAAGGCATCCATGTGCGCTATGGATGCAGTATGTTTAACACTAGGCTTGGCTTGTACCAGTGGAGTTTTCATGTCAAGGTTTTCCTTTTCTTAGAGTTTGATTGCCTTTGTGTTTCTTTTTTCATCTTTCTCCTCAAGGATCCAGACTTCCAGTTCACTCACTCATTCCCCAGACAGGTTAATATTGAAAATATAGATTACAACCTGATTAGACAGCCTTGAAACATATCTTAAGTTCCATGTTAACCTACTGCATGATGAATTTACACATATTATTTGGATGGCAGTGCATTTCTCTTCAAACTTCGGAGAAAAATTCATTAGAGTTCCCAAATATCAATGAAATACTTTACTCATGTCAACTTTTCACAACTTTAGATCTACACATTCATTAGACTTCAGAGAGAGCTTTCTTCTGTCCCTTCAAAGGTCATGATATGACATAATATGAATAAAACTTTATTCATAGTTCTATACTAAATATAAGTATGGATACTTAGTATATTTTTATAATTTTAAACATGAATGCAAGATATATTTTTATTTGTAGAAAACAAATATACATGGAATTAATACCTTCTGATAATTTAAATTCTTAGGAGGATTATATTCTTACAGCATTTTAAATTCTTACAGTAATTTAACAAATTCTTACAGCTATTTATTAAAATAGCTTAATAAATTTTTCAGTCACATGTTTGGATATACATTTGGAAGAATTTGGAAGTCACCAATTAATATAATGTATATGGGAAAATTCTCATGCTATTATATATATCAAATTTACACACATCCAAATTTGCTTTCTTGGTTATTATAGAAAATAATGACATAGATCATGTCAAATCAACATAAATATTGAATTAAACTAAAATTAATGAGACTTTTGTTTCTATATGACACCTTATTTTGAAATTAATGAATTCCAGTAAATACAAGTAGTGATGAAAAAAACTTTCTCCTTAGCGAAAAAAAAAATCAAAAGAGACAGAGAAATATTTATTCCAGAATACATAATAAATAACCAAGAACCAATGAGGTTATGGTGTGGGAGAAAACTGTTCCTAATCTTCTCACTACCCTGTGGAGATGATGTCTGCCATTAGCCTATAGGGCACAATATTTTGAGATTGGCTTGTTGAATCTAAATTTGGCCTCTTTCATATTCAGATATTCAATATTGCCTTTGTAAATTTACACTGGATTTGGAGAAATATATTTAACTATTAAAGAATACCTTATAAGTTCTGCTTTGATGGAATACACACTTTCTGTTTAAAAACAAATCTCCAGATATCTATGTAATCAATCTTTAATTAATTTACATGTTTAACAAATAATTGTAAGTATCTCATATTCATTGCACAGTTCAAGGTTCTGAGAAAACAACAATAAATTTGACAAGAACAGTTTCTAATCTTGTTAGGTTTTTATTTTCAGAGAGGAACCAAAAATCAACATATAAATAAGATAGAAAATAATAATTCTCAGAGAAACTTTAAAATCTAGTGACACCTCATTGCCTAGTTATTTTTTTATAAATTGGGTAGTCCGGAGGGCCTCTGAAAGTTGAACTGAGAACTTAATAACAAGGAGCTTTAATAGTTATCCAAATAATAAGAAAGAGTTCCTCAGGCAAATGGCACAAGCAATCCAAGTACCCTGAAGCAAGAGAGAGTTTGGCATAATCAAAGAGGAACACTTTGTAGCTATGGACATCTTGCAAAATAAAAAGTATTATTGGATACATTAAAATTTTTAATGAATTAAATTCATTACAGTGAAGACAAAGCAGGAGTCAGAGCTCTTGCTAAACCATAGAAAGGAGGCACATTGTGTTACAATAGCAAAGGAAACCTTTGGAGATCTTTTTAATAAAGGAGGTCTATTAATGGTTAGTCTTTTAAAACCTGTCATTCTGGCAGCTGTGAGAACTGATTGCAGGAGATGTACAAGAATAAAAACAATGGTAGGGGTGTTAGAAAGTTGGAAATACCATCCACCCCCCCTCTTTATTTTTTTTTTTTTTGCTTTTCCTATGTTGTCATTTCATTTTAATGCTTGAATTTTTCACATGAAATTTATTGTTGTGTAAGAAGTAAAATAGACATCCACCATTTTTTAAATTGTTTAAATTGTCATCTCAATTTCATTAACTGTATTAAAGCAATGCAATATTTTAAGTATGGTATGCTCATAATCAAGTAATATATTCAGTATTCTTTAAAGAAAAATAAATTTAAAAATATATTCAGGGAGTCCTCTTCTGATTATATCCCCTAGAATAACTCTTGTGAAAATCCATAAAAGATGATTGTATTTATGACAATAGGGAGTTATATGGGGACAAACCTGGGTAATTAGTATTTCTAGGAGAATGACAAAAAAACACTAAACCAGATATGCGACAGAGACTATTGCCCAAACAAGTTGGTTGGATGAGAAAACAAGTATAGATGGGCTTTATAAAAAACTGAGTAGAATTAACAACACAAAATTGCTTATAAATTTTATAAGGATACATCTATGCTTAAGAACAGATAGCAAACACATTACAAATGACTTTGTATTACAAGAAAGCAATAGATTGGAAGTTAGGAAAAATGGGACAAAATAAAACATTAACAGATAGTGTTTTGAGCAATGGTGGTAATGTATGACAGTAATGGGAAATATAAGATGTATTCTAATATTGAGATGTGATAAATGAGGAAAAGTGCATCCTAGAATTGATGAACATATAAATATTAAGGTTAAGTATTATTCATAGTGGTTTAATAAAAATATGAAAGAATATGAAAATAACAATTCAGTCAGTACTAAAAAAGCATTCAATACATGTTTTAAAGGTTAAAGTCATTAAAATGTGACATGGAATATTTAACATACATGTAGCCATCATCTACCTTACCATTTAATCTAAGGATAATTCTGTTTTAACATAGACCTTGTTATTTTAATTTGTCCTAAGTTTTTGAAGACTCTGTCTTTTAACATAGATCACTAAAATATCTTCCCTACATTATCACTGACGAAGCTGTAGAGCAAGTTCTTATTGTCTCTCATTTGAATAATTGTTGTTGTGGTTTTTCAAATAGGCCTCATAGTTTCTGGTATTGCCAGCAGCTGTTATGCTGTTTGATCATTCAGAGGATGCAAATGTAATTATTTAACTTTTTATTTTCTTTTATATATTGCCTAAAATGTAAAATCCAAATTCTGTTATGGTTACATACATGTTCTTGTTTCTTTCCTATAACTCACCATTTATTACTCCTGGTCCTCTCTTCTCTCTCCATTACAATTCTCTTACTTTGTTTTTTTATTTTACTGAAAAACAACAAGTTCTAACCTTCTGACCCTTCCCTGACTACAATCAATAAGAAAAAACACAATATCCTAGAAATAATGGGATAATAGGTTTTTAGCAACCAATTGCACAAACATATCACTCTATGTCTATAAAATTGAGTGTACTATTGTTGCATATCAGTTTTGCTCTGTTGTTTACCCATATAGTTGTGGCCTCCATCAAAGCAAGATTTGCATCTAATTTTTTCATACAAACAGTAGTTCCTAATATTATACATACTTTAGAATGCAATTCAGTAAGTACTCAGTAAAATAAATTCTACCTTTTTCAATTAAAGAGGTACATTTTCAAAATGAGAAAAGTAAATGATTCATAAGATACCAATATCCAACTCTGAAAAAAATCGAAAAGGCATAAATTATTTGAGAAATAAAACAAGCAACTATTGTTCGTATGCAAAAGCACAAGGTTATAGTGTTTTAATGAGGGAATGCACATTAGAATGTCAAAGGATAACATATATAGACACTGGTAGATTAGTAAATGCAGATAATAAGAACCAGAGAGTGTAAGCCAATGTACAATGCAACACTATACACAAAAACAACATGAGAAAATGCATTCAGAGGAAGATATGAGACAAGCATAATGTGACTTAATCTGGGTTAAATGGGATATAAATGACAAATGTTTTCAAAATTCTCATTAGAATATTTGTGCATAGTTCTTACTGGTTTATAATTGTAATTGGAGAAAAGTTTCATACTTCTTGGAGAAAAGCCTAGTTACTGATATAATTTAGAAATGGATGTCTAATTTTACTCATTTCAAAGCCAACGTTATGAAATTATCAAATTATCATATACACAGGTATTATGAACTAACCAAAAATTTTTTCATTTGAAAAGTTTTGAGTTATTCGCAATTTGACATATAATTCCTTAGATCTACATGCTCTCTATAGTCAAAGATTATTCTTATTTAAAGAATAAAAGATTTGTAAAAAGAAATATAAATTACTATAGACAAAAGATAATTTCATATTCTTTGCCTCCATGCTTAGGGAATCACATACATTTATGTATAAATATGCACAAACCTTTTTTTCAGATAGGTCTGCATTATCTAGATATAGTACTGAAGTATGTGTTCTTTCTTCCTATATTGAATTATACAGCATGCCTTCCCCTCTGACACAAATATTGCCTTACTGTTTGATACAAGAAATGTACATGATAAACAAGTCTTTAAAGAGTGATTTGTAAAATGTAAAAGTTATAGTGTTTACTTATTATCTTGTGAATTAATTGTGATAGTGCAGTATCTTTGAAGTGTCATGCATTGACTCAATTTGTGCATTCTAAAATACGTTCTTTTGCCTGATAAACTGTGACTAGGTTAAATTTATTAGTCACAGGTATACTGACAGGTTGTGACAATGATAGATAAAATGGAAAGCTGATTTCATGTCTTCACTGATACACGGCTGGTTCCAATGTCTAATTTTATTAGTTTACAAACCATACCCCTCCACCATTCATATTTCTTGTTTATAACTTCTAAATACCTAAAACCTAGTCGCCTGGTGAGAACTCAAAAAAAGAAAAAATATTGTTATTTCTTTCTATTTTTAAACTTGATGGAAAAGAATGCTTATGCCAAACAGAAATAAAATGCATAGCTCTAGTGTTTTCTCTGTGGGCTTGCAAACATTTACTTATTTTGTTTACAATGAGTCTCAGAAGATTAGCAAATCAAATTGACAGATGATCAATGTCAGATGTATTGAGAAATTGCCTGTGCAAACAGAATACCAAACCAGACTGCAATCAGTCACAGAGGCACTGATGATCACATGCACATTGTAAAGCACGCCTCTGGTAAAAACTTACTGTAAAAGTCACCTTGGTGTGAAAATGCATTTAACATGAATTTCACATTAGCTTGTGAAAAAATGTTTTAAAAATGTCACAAGTACTTGATAAAACAGCTTTTCACAATGACAAATAAACTTTCATACTGATTTTTTAATGTATTATTTTATTAGCAATTGTTAATCATAATGATTTTAAAACTAAAAACTTAAAGGTGCATTTTTTTTTATCTTAACAGAACTCACTGTATATTATATGTATTGCATGTAAAAATGCATATATATATATATATATATATATATATATATTCTCTCTGCTGTTTGGATTTTTTTAACTTTCTGAACTTTTTATGCCTTTGTAAACCTAATGTAAGCCACACTTCATTTTCTAAATTCAGTTTGTTCTATTTTAAAAAGTAAATATATAGCAATCAATTAGATTTTAATTTTAGAAGGTGAAAGAATATTTTATGAATAGAAATCATATAGTGTAAGAAACCTGTTTTTTCTTTTTCTTTTATTTTAAGAGGCAATTTAAAGAGTCTATTTTTTTGTACTATAAGAAGAAATCCATGTTAAAATAATTGCAAATTATATCTGCAGATTTAAAAATCATTCTCGCATTAATTTTTACTTTAAAAATATGTTTTAATTTTTATGCTATGCAATACTCATTTTGTACAAAGCAATGCAATAGCATATTTTTTGTATTTCTAAACAGTTAAACATTTAAGAAAATATTCTTATTTCTCCAGCTGTTTTTCATTAAATTTCACTTATTTAATTATTCAACTTTAAAAAAGTGAATTTTTCCTCTGTAATATGAAAAAAACTAATACAATAAAGAATAATACTAAAACATATTATATATGTATGTATATATATATATACATATATACATATATATATATATATATATATATATATATATATATATATATATATATATATATATATATATATATATATATATATATATATATATATATATATATATATACAATGGCATTACTTCCAAAATAATCTTTAGATATCAGCCCAAATTTACCAACTGTTTATGGAAAATGTTCTAATAGTCATAAAGCTAACTTAGTCAATATTTGGAGACAAATAATTTTACTTTAGTGTTAGTTTGCATTTTATGCCAGTAGTATATGGAAATAAGAGATATTCTGAGTATATATATATATATATATATATATATATATATATAGTTTTTTTTTCCTTTTACTACTAGAATAACACATTTTTTTAAAACTATCTCTGGGAATTTGACTGAAAATGTTTAATGAGGTTAGGGATGTTGGCCAGGGAACCAAGGTCAAAGATTTTAATAATATAATGGAATCTTTAACTTTCTTCTTAAATATTCACTAGTGCAAGCAAAGGAATCTTTGTTTTATGGGTTCACTGAGTTGGAAATACACCTATTAGGTCATCTTTTAAAAACCTATTGCCGAACTAAGATAAATCATTTTCTTTGGTATAATCAGTGTGCATTTAAAATAGAACTCTTACTAGATTTATTTCATTTGAATTCTTGGAATTTATACAGCTTTTGAATAAAAATTTTATACCAAATTGGTATTATCTTTTCAAACAAAATGATAAATACCATGACTCTCCCTTTTCCTTTCCCCCCCCTAATTTTGCAATATATATGCAAGGTTGTCATTTCTTGTTTTACAAAAAGAAAATTCTCAACAAATTTCTTGTTGAGAGTTCTTCAAAAGTACCTATTTAATCATCTAAGCAACAAAATAAACACTTATTTCTACATCCTGGCCAACCTCTTTAATCTTGCAGCTTGCATTCCAGTATTACTGAGGACAATGTATCTGCCTTATAAATCTTAAAATTTGTAAATGTCATTGTCTCTGCTCTAGTTCAACTCCTAAACTTTCAGCTCTCATTTTTAATTCACTCTCTCTGAAATCTTTCATAATTTATCAAGGAAGTAAATACATTTTCTTTCTCATATAGTTATTATAGAAAATCTTATAGCAATATTTTTGATCATACAACACTGTACCTTCCTGAGATTATAAATAAATTTGATGCTTTTCATTAAAAATTTACTTATTGAATTATTCAATTTATAAAAATAATATGTAAATAACAGATGGAGGAGAAAATCTTGATAATGACTATTTAAACTCTTTATAATATACATGTTTTCTTTCATTTCACATCAAACCTAATATGTATGGTAGTTCACTCTTTTTTTCTGCATAATTATAGCTTATTACATATTAGATAATTAGTCAATATTAGGAAAGGGATTCCAAATCAAGCAGGCCAACACCAGATTTTGAACTATTTATAATCATTTGACTTATACTGTCTCTGTACTATTGATTATCCAAAGGCAACATCCAACTAAAAATTAAGATAAGGAAGCTATATTTTAGATTGTCTAAAAGTAAATATTTTTTCTCTAACTTTTTTTAACCACTTAACTGAGATATGATTGATGTACAGAATGCTGTACATATTTATAGTATGTAGCTCAGTGAATCAGGAGATACAGATATTGGTGAAGCTATCAACAAAATCAAGTCACAAACATATCCATCATCTACAAATGTATTTTTTTGCATTATATTAAAAATACTATACTCTAACTTCTTAGTAATATTTTAACCATCCAATATAATTAATAATATGCATTATAATGTACAGTAGACCTCTATTAATCATTTTGTATGATTGAAACTTTGTACCTTTTATTAATACAATCTTTCTTCTACTCCCTCCAAACCTTGGCAGCCACCATTCTAGTCTCTGCTTTTTTTTGAAAAATGGTTTTTTTCTTAAATAAAAGAGGTTTTTTTAATGATAACCAAACAGATTAAATTTATATCACAACTCCAATAGACAAACTATGAAAACAAAATACCAAGAGTTATGACATTTAAAAATATTTAAATAACTATGCATGATAAGGGCTCCTGTTTTACTCTGAATATTTTCTAAAGAATCATTTTTAGACATGGAATAATAAACATCAATAATTATATTGATGTTATATTTTATCTTCCTTATTCACTCTCCTTGTGGTATTCCATATTTTTCAGATGACCATAAAACCCAAATCAAATTATTCTTGAAAGCAATAAATATTAAGATACTAAAGATAAAGTCACATGTATAGGACAGCCTGTATAAATTAAGGTTCCAGTGAGTGAGCCTGGCTAAATGATTACCTTTTATTTCACCATTCCTGAGTATTCTGTGACCATACTAAACAGAACACATAGAACCTTCTAATTATTATTGTGTTTACTCAATTTTCCCTTCTTAAAATGGGTCCTCAGGTGAACAAAAAACACTCTTTATCATCTGTATTATTATTTCTTATTTTTAGTGATTAATTTTATTTAAAATGTCACAGTTCCCAAACACTTGTATTTATCTAGCATCATCACACTTGTGAGTTCTGCAGGTTTAACCATAAAATATTATTTCTTTTAATAGAATCTCATATTTGAATCAGAATGACTCTAGAAAAAACGTATCTCAAAGCCACAGGTTTTCCTTTTTCTAGCATTCACTAAACCATTACTTCTACAATTTTCTTTTAACACTGGTAAAGACATACTAGAAAAGAAAAGACAGAAAACAATAGCCAAAAAAGAGTGATTACCTTTGAGGGCTATGGCTCAATTGGAGCTCTCAATTTTAACATATCTTCCCTATTTTCATAAGTGACAGGATTACATAAGTATTAAAATTATACAAACATATATACATCTTACACTAAAGAAAAGAGAAAAGAAGAATTCAGGAAAGGAGTCCATTAGATTAAAGCAGAAATAAAGGGGGGTATGAAAGGGAGAGCATGAGAGGAAGGGAGTGAAAGAAAGCAATGTAATAAACTCTACTTGACTTATTGCTTAGGAAAATTAGAAAGAAATATATTCTTTTTTATGGTGCTACGTTAAGAGATTCTTTGATAAAGGTATATGTTCTAATATTTACTTTTTCGCTTGATGGACACTGCACTTTTGTAATGTCTAGGAATTTAAATATCTTGGGAGTCAAGATTCATAATCACTGCAACAATATTCACTGCAACAGTGATTATAATGATTCTAAAAATTAAAACAGAAAGTGTCTTTATGTTTGAAATTGAACTGAATTATAGTTTTTTAAATACATCATCATGCAAAACACTGATAGTGGTACTTTCACTTATTTTTAAAAAACTTGTAGCAGTACGCAAACACATTTTAAAGTATGGCTTTGTATTGCCAGAGCTGCATTTTTCTATATGGTTATATATATATATAGGCTTTGTGGCCTATGAATTCCTTAAGGAGAATAATCCATTGGAAAGTAATACTTTTGTTTATATATTCATTATATTGACACCTTACATAATTATTATTTTTGACTGGAAAACATGTCTACATTCATTTGATGCTAGGACACAGATTGAACATGATCCGTTAACAAATGAAATTGCCCTAATTCATTAGTAATGTCTATGATATTTTCAACTATTTCTGGTTGATCTTTTAGAAGTAAATTTTGAAAAACACAATAGTGACTTCTTCAAAGTTAGACACAAAGATGAAATAATATGATATTTTTCTTATTACTAAATATTTGTATATGTATGTATATTATAGTTAAAGTATAACGGATAAATTTTAAATTTAAATTAACTTCTGTAAGTAATCTTTATATTAATATATTTGGATTGTTCACAGGTTCAGGTTAAATATTTCTGGCAAAGGAGTTTGTTTTTAATAACAAAAAGTTAAAAAACTTTGAGATTTTTTTATTGATAGCTTCTTAAATTATTCACATTTTCTATCATGATTTATTTTATTTATTTTTCTAATTGAAGTAATGTAGCTTCCAATAAACCTATGATTCCAAAATATAGGGTCATATTCCTTCAAATTACTATGATTCACTTTAGCATAATTCATACTTAAATCTAGATTTTCCAAATGGACTGTCACTTATAGATCGTGATATATTATCCTGAGTTTATCTGTTACCTTGCATAACCTTGCGGATTTTTAGTTAGCTATTTTTCAAGTTGTGCTATATTTTTAAGTAGTCTCAGTGCTACTGCTCATAAATTATTCAGTTATAATTTTTTATGCTTTAAAGATGTTTAAATTTAAATATGAATGTTTTTATTTCAAAAATGCAAGAAGAACAATATAGTTAATGTATCATTTATCCCTCATCTATTGTCCAGGTATAAATATGTTGCTAAAGAATAAATTATCTTGCCGGGCACGGTGACTCGTGCCTGTAAGTTTCAGCCTATGAAGTGGTCGGGGCTAAGGATCGCGGTTCAAGTTCCGCCTGGGGCCCGTAGCTAGACCTTATCCCCCAAAAATTAGCTGGGCGTGGTGGCGCGCGCCTGTAATCCCAGCTACCTGGGAAGCTGAGGCTGGGGACTGCTTGAGTCTGTGGTACCCCGGGCAATGAGAGTCTGCAGTTCCATGGACAAAAATAGCGAGACCTAATCTCAAACAAACAAAAGAATAAATTATCTTTTTATTTTTATAGAGAATATAAATTTCCTATAGTTTAAATTAAAATTATATATCATTGAATTATAATGAAATATTTTAATAGTTTTAATAAACACTCTTTTAATTTTTTATATTATTACCATGCCCCAATATTTCTGGATTCAAAATATTTCAAATGAGTACCTCTTAGCACTTGTCATTGTCAACATGTTACTTCAGATGCCCACCATCTTTAGCTTCATCTGCTATAATAACCGCTAGTAGAATCCTATTGACCACAAAGCTACTACTTTCTTATTTGAAAACAAAAGTGTGTGATAATAAGTTACCTGAAGAATATGTCTAAATACTTGGGGTGACCATTAAAAAATTCTGATTAATTTATCTTTACCCCCCCCATTTTAGCCAACATATGACTACTTCACACTACCCATTTGGTTGTGTAGGCATATATGTATATTTTTACAAATATAAATGTGAATTTGTACAAATACATACATGTAGTATGCATTTATTTTCATAAATACA
Organism: Uropsilus gracilis; assembly: GCA_004024945.1. Classification (NCBI taxonomy): domain Eukaryota; kingdom Metazoa; phylum Chordata; class Mammalia; order Eulipotyphla; family Talpidae; genus Uropsilus; species Uropsilus gracilis. The sequence continues at coordinate 161,826 of PVHY01000087.1, read as the reverse complement.
CACATAACCATATGTATATTTTCACATTATCACACTGACTCTTGTCCATGCTTCCTTTCTGTATGATCAATGAGTCATTAAAAAACCACAAAGATGATAAAAGGTATTAAATAAATGGTGTTGTAATAAATGATTACTTAAAACACAGTGGAATTCAACTTCCTTTTTGTCATATAATTCTTCAAGTGATGACGTGACTATCTTCATCAATTAAAGGTTCTTGAGATCAACATCTGTGGAATTACAGGAACAGAGCAAAATTTGGTAGACAGAGAAAATACTCTGATCTAGTCTAAATAAAGTCCTTCAAAGATGCCCCTTCAGATTTTGTCAAGTAGAGAGGGAAATAAGGGTTTTTCTATTCCTACAATCACCTATCCCTAGAGATAGGCTGTTGTTGGTGAGAGTAACACGCTTTGTCAAGGCAACATTCTTTAGCTGAACAATTCCTGCAGTTTAAAATAATTAAAGACTGGTGAAATCTGCTGGCAGCATAGGAGGGAATTCTTCCATCCTAAAGGGAGATCAGGGCAGCACATCCTAGGGCTTGCTGTGCTTACCTCACTGCATTGACCCAGATTTTTAACTATGAATTAAAATACCAAGCATTGAAATATCAAACTGTGATGTAAATGTTGTATATTGTAGAATGTGAATAATTCATTCATTATGTGAAATAAAAAGAAAATATAAAGAAAATATGAAGGAAAATATAAATATTTGAGGATACCAGCTGCCTCTTTCACATACATGTGAATATACATATTTTAATTCAGTCACAATTAAGACGTTATAGGAAAAAGAAGAAAACATTGATGCAATCCTTTATCTGCACATCAGATATATTTTCTTAGCCACTGGTTTATGGAATGGGAGAGGGTATGAACTCTATAGAGTTTTTCCTTCAGTCTGTCTTTAGTCGTATTTTATTAAATTCTCTTTGTTCAAATCTAAGTACATCCAATGACTTTCTCATCAATTTCAATTATAAGAACAATCTTATTAAGGTGTTATTATACATTAAGTCATTAAAATATCTAGTTCAATTGTACAAAATTTCTATGTAGCATCATAGAATTTATTCCTTGTGTGTGTGTGTGTGTGTGTGTGTGCTTCCCAACACAGACTTGACCCTCCAGTTTTAGGAATCCACAAAGGAAAAGGGATAAAGGATAAGAGAAAGGAAATTTGGGGAGTTAGTAATTGATGCTGTCAGATATCACCCTTGATTCCTATTTGTGACTGACACCTAGAGCTGATTTTTTTGTGTCCCAGGACTTAGGTTCTACATACTTGTCTCATAGAGGGTGTGCCATCATCCAGTGACTTGTGCAAAAATTTCATTTACATATCTTGTCATCACTACTCTTGTCTTCTTGTGTATGAGATTGCCTAAGAAACACTAGTCAAGCTTTCATCTGCTTTTCTCCATGATCCTTGGAAATATTTTACATACTTATCTCCATAACTTAACTGCTGAACTCTTGCTCCAGATACTTGCCTTCAGACTTCTGCAGAGAATAATGTCCAAGTTAATACTCCCTAGAATAAACACTAATTTTCTCAGGAGTCTTCACACTATACTCTATTCCTGTGAAATACAGAACCTACACATTTCTTTAGTTAAGCAAACATTTGTATGAAACAAAAGGTGACCTATGTGCAGGGACCTTCAGTCTATACAAGTTTGTTTTTTTTTGTTTGTTTGTTTGTTTTGCTTTTTAACATTTCACAGACTTATTTAAGGAGGACCATCCCATCTTTCAGATAAATGCCGTAATGTTTTCTAAGCATCTGTCTATACAAAATTATACTATCCTTTCATATGCTCAAAGGAGATCAGAGTAGCTAGAGAAAAATTACTGTTTTAAGAAATAATCCTTCATGTATATATCTTGCTCCATTCTTTAAAATTAAGTGATCTTAATTATCTCCTTCAATTTCTGTTACAGGCCTACAATATAGATTGTTTATATAAATTTTGATTTGTAAGTATGGCTTTAATAAATCATGAAATGGCTATTTATTGATGTCTCAAGGAAAAATGAAGCTCATAAGGCAAATATATATTCTCTTTTTAATGAGGAAGATACTTTGCTGAAAGATATGAACTAACATTGGTGTTTTTGCAAAGAAAAGAAATTGAAAACTTTCTACAAATGATTTTCGCTACCTGCATTTACCTTACCACATTTCAAATATACATGGTTGAGAGAAAGACAGCGAATAAATTCAAATAGCTTTGGTAATATTACTGCCATTATACTGAACATATATCCTAAACCCAGTGGGTCATGGAAAAAAATATGAATCTGCTGTTCTTTCAATCTTTGTCAGTTCTAGCTCATATCCCCCATCATGTAAACTTTGCTCAGCACTAAATGTGCTGCTAGTCTCTAAAAACAGAAAACTTACTTTAATAAAATATGGTCCCTAACACAAACCATTACTTCATCATGTATATTTATGGAGGAAATAGTAACTATTCAAGATGGAGAAAAATAATACACAACATGTATATCTTCAAAATGTTACTATTTTAGAAACTGAAGAGTAATTTTGCTTTTTTTCATTAAATGGGCTAATTTTAAAACTAAATTTTATAATTGGGTATGGTGGCATGTGTTCATAATCCCAGCTATCTGGGAGGCTGAGTCTAGGGATCACTTTTGAGTCAGCAGGTTTGAGTTAACCCCAGGCAATAAAGTGAGACCTAGTCTCTAAAAAAATAATAAAATAAAATAAAAAACATTAAAATTAAGCTTTATTTAAGAAATGATGTTATTTTTGTGATCTTTTTTGAGACACAATTTTGTAATATTTACCAAGAATTGCAAAATATAGCAAAAATAAATTCAGTGTACATGTACGATGGGAAAAGCAGACTTGGGTATTTATTATTAAATTATTTGAAAATTTCAGTGGTTTTTATATAAAATTTGCTAGAATATTGTTTTTCCCTACTATTATTCATTTAACAATCATCCAAATATGATTTTGATATTTACCTACTTAAAATATTTCAATGCTACACATCAATTATTTGAGGCAATTAGATGTAAATTTGTCCATTTATTTTTCCAGATAAATCCTACAATTCTCATATAGTATTTGGCATTTTTCCAAATATTCCATATTTAGGCTATTTCATTTTATTCCTATTATTTTTCTACCCGGTAGATACATACTTTTCCCCAGATTGCTTGACAACCTCATTGTATAAAATTCTGGGACTGCCTCTTCTCTATCTCTATGACTTTGAATGTGGGAAATAATTTGTAAGTTAACTGTCTAGTTACTCTATTAGGACTCCTACAGAACTTGAACTTACTTTAATCTAGCCACTCTTATTCAGAATAGATAGCAGATATTAGGCAATCCAAAAAAATGTTTCTTGAATATACACTTGAATAATTACATAAATTAATGATTAAATTATAAGTGAAAATACTTTTCATTAAAATAAGTACAATTCTGTATTTTCAAATAATTTTGTGTCAAATGAAATTAGCTTTGTTTATGTAAATTATGAGTATGCAGCTATAAAATCATACACCATGTATATGCTGGGATAACAAGAGTTCTTGAAAAATAAGATTTGCCTCCATTTCAGTGGGTATATTTGTCTCCAGGTAGCTGGAATTACAGGCGTGCACCCCTGCACCCAACTTCTTTTACAAGACCAGGTCTCGCTAGGTTGCCCAGGGTAGTCTTGAACCATCAAGCCATCCCAGGCCTCTTGCCTCTCAGAGCTTGGACAACAGGAGTGCATCATCACGCCTCACTTAAAGACATATTTCGGTTTCACTATGGGATAAAGGTGAGTGATTGTTTACAATCAATTCCCTTACGAGATTAGAATTTTCTAAATGTGTTCCTTCAGCAGTGACATGAGCCTGCATTATTAGTTCAACATCCACTAGCACCTCTCCTCTTTGCTTCCAAGAGATTTAAGGTGTCAGGAAAAATTGAACTGGATAGAGTTAAATAGACAAGGAAGACTTTATTTAAGACTACTGTGATGGGGTCAAGATCACTGCAATTGAGGAGAGAGATTGAACTCAATTCCAATGAAACAAAAAAAAAGATTTTAAATGCTGGTGCTAGCTAGTGGAAAAGTATTTTAGGAGGTTTCGGGGTGAGATTGTTCAAGATAGGTCATTTTTGTTAGCTTATGGTGTGTGTTTGATAATTGGTGCTTATCAGAGTTAATTTCCTATTCTCTGAAGTCTGTCTGGAAACTGTGGATACTCTCTTTTTTAATGATTACATTTCAAAGGGATTGTTCCCAGACTCTTGAGAAAGGCATTATTGCATTGAAAACTGGCAAGAAACTAGGGAAAGACTAACATCTGAAGGAGACAGAGAAAGACTTTGTAACTTCAAGTTTCCTAAAATAAATGATCTAAGAAAAGAAAGGTCAAAGGCCCCGAGTTAGAAAAAAAGATTTTAGACTAAAATTTAGTCAAGCTAAGGGAATGCAAAGGTCACTTTTGTTCAGAGAACAAGGACAACTACCCATTACGGTATGAATAATAAAGTATTTGTTTCTGTCCCAGGAGTATCATGTCTCCTGCCAAAAAGAAGTACATTGTTCATGTTTAAAGAGACAATTTGGATAAAGGACAGAAGTATGTCAGTCAAACTCAGTTGTCCTATAACATGGAGATGATAACATAAAGCAAATAGCTAATTTTGTTACTAAATTGTCCGTCTTTGTTCATGTTTTGCATGCAAATTTTAACAGTGATTTAATTTTTAGAAAAGTTTTCTTCAAAGTCTGTACTGTTTTCAGTGGAGAAACTAAAAATAATACAGTGTTATTACAAAGTTATAATATGAAATTGTGAGAGAAAACAGGCAAAATGAGGTGATTAACCAAAACCCACAAGGGGGAGCAGTTAGCCCTTTAAGGCCAGCCACACATTAGATTCTTCCCAACCCACCCATTCAGTAGCAAATGTAAACCTTAAGAGCGAAGCAGAAACAAATTTACTTATTGAAAGACAAATTAGACAAGAGTCACTGAGAGTACAAGGAACCCCTTATGGTAATCTGACCACACAGTCCAGTCTCTAGTCCAAAGTGCACATGGCTGCAGCAACCATGTGTGTCCACACAATGGCGACTGCCCTACCTTAAGCCTGATGAAGGAGCTAAGATGGCACCACCACTTCTTCAGAAGACACACCTACACGGCCTCCAAGCCGGAAGAAGCCAAGAGGGCATCGACAATCCTTTTCCACAAGCAAGAGATTCAGATCCAATGAAGAAAAACAGGATGGTCTTGTCAATTCTTCTCCAAAAGGCATTGCTCTGGAATTCTTTCAGTTCCAACCCCTAAGTGGCTCAGGATCAGCAAAATTCACTCAATACGACAACACAGTAAGCACTTCAGACATCTCACGTTGAAAACGGCAACTCAGCAAACTCTCTTCAGTTCTTCAGATGACCTCCAAACTTGACAGTTTCAAAATTAAACCAAGTTTCCAAGTACCAAGTTTCCAAGTCAGCTCACACAGGTCACAAGTTTCTCCAACATGCTTCCCCGGGTTCCTCACCAACCCAGGCTGGGAATGGAAGCCTGTGGGAGCCCATCTCAGAGATGAGAAACTTGTAATCTAAATCTTTGCAAGTTAAGCTCTCTGCCCCCCGCAGGAGGAACAATCTGGGAGCTGACCTGAGAATCAGGGGACCCCTAGGGGCGTAGCTCCCCGGACCCCAGGTATAAGAGTGCTGAAGTCATGAACTGCATCTTTATTAAGAAAATGTAGGAGCCCCGCCGTCAGATTCTATATTTTAATTAGATTCTCTGTGGAGAATCACTGAGATACTAGAATGAGCCCGAGGCAAGGAAAACTGGGAGAACCAGATAAGCTTTACAACCAAGGAATAACCTAGGGTGACTTGTAACCAACTTTTATTATCCTGATTCCCTAAAAATGATTGCTTAGGAATGTTTAGTAGTATCTAATGATAATCTATTTTCTCTTAAGATATTGATTCCTGTCTTTCGCGTTATAGTCCTCATGCGCTCATGATAATTACCCTCACGTGGTCACTTCTGCCTCTCACTGAGATAATGCACTCACTACTCATTAGATGCCCCTCCCCTTGGAATGTCAAAGTAGCTTGTTTAACAATATAAAGTGTGGCCTAAAAACCTACAAAAAAAGCAGCAGATTCCTCGCTCACTAAATTCGTGTCTGTGACCATCATTCGCCTGCCTGAAGTTTTTCCTGTCTGCCTGAAGCCCACACTCAGCGGTCTTTATCTTGCACGGCCGGTCCGTAGCAGAGGCCCACAGCTTGGCTTCCTTCCTTGTTCTGCTGCCCCACATGGCAGCGGCAGCTCTGAGACCTCCAACCTCCCTGCTGCTCCTCTCTGCTCCTTGCTTCTAGGTTCTCCTATATTATCTTCTTTTTTCCCTTCTGTTCTCTTCTGTCTCTTTCCCTATCCTTTTCTCTGTCCCCTCCCTAATCTTTGAATCCTCTTTTCTCAAAAGAAGGTTTAACTTCTGTTCTTTAACTCTTCACCCACGAATGCTAAAAATAGTGATTTTAATGCATCAACACCAGTACTGGAGACCACAGCCCCCTAACAATAGTCTAGCCCCCTAGACTCATTGTGCTAATGATCAGGAACATGTAACTTTGTACAAAAAAACATCTATGCTGTAAAGAAAAAAAACTGAATCAACACTTAGAATCGGACAAATATTCATTAAATAGAAGGTCATATTCAAGTCCATCATGAAACTCGTCTACACAATTATATATATTTTTAGATGTCCTCTAAAACCATATTTATTTTCAAAGCTATTATAAAGAGCCCAAAAACTAATAGTTTTAGTTTAAAAAGAATCCATTTTATACTGTTTTCAAGCTTTTTTTTAATACTTCTTTATACTGTTTTTAAGCTTTTAGATTGTTTTAGATTGTTATAGATGAGTAAAAACATGATGCTTTAAATAAATTTCAAAACCACTTTTTTCTCTTTTTTTTTTTCAAATTTATCTCCTCTGTGATTGGAAAGAAACAGTATAATCATCTGGACCTTATTTAATATTGCACTTGGAATTTTACATTTTAATTTGATTTAATTTTTATATTAGCCCTATTTATATATTCACATTATTTGATTTTCACCCCTGAACTATAGTTTTCCCATGATGAAATGCCTACAGCCCTTTACCACACTGTCGTTTCACCTATTTTCTATTTTTTCTTCTCCACTCTGCCTCCCTCTCTCCTTCTGAAGATCTCAGATCTATATTTTCCTCTGTCAAGAGTCAATCCTACAGTTTATCTTTGTCTGAGCCTTTGGTTTCTATGGATTCCACATGTAAATGAAACCATGTGGCAATGGTCTTTTTGTAGGCTCACTTTTCACTTACAATAATCCTTCTGCTTCCATCCATGTAGCTGTAAATGGCATGTGTTTATATTGTCTGATCATTGAGTAGTAGTCCACTGTGTATATTTACCACCTCTTCTTGATTCACAGCTCTGAATTTTTAAGCTGTTTCATTATGTAACTGACCTTTAGGTAGCTGCATTTAATTATCTAGAACTGAAAGTAGATTTGATTAAGAATCAGCAGCAAGATTAAAATGTTTGCTATTGCACACCTCAACCTTATAAAATATTATATGAATATCATTTCAATTAAAATGTAAATACTCACATTTCCAGTGGCCATCATATTGAAATAAATTATGAAGATATATGGACCATTATTTTAAATCAGAAGCCATGTCTAAAATGTGATTTCAGCATCTATATATGTAGTTTTGACTGAAAAGCATTAGCTTTTTTATGTAAAAATTAGGTAAGACAAATAATATAGATACAAACTTTCTCATAAACAATTATATTGAAATCTTGCATGCACAAATTTTCTTTGGAGAAACTATTAAAATACAGATTCCTAGGAACCATCTACCATGTATCCATCTGAGAAGTACTGGTGATATTTGCAGAATCAAGAGTTTTTATACTGATGGTACAGAGCACACTTTGAGAGAATCTGTTAAAAGAAGTAACTTTCTCCTGTAAGATCTGAAATTAAATAGCAGATTTTAACACGTTGTCAAATAATTCATTATATTTCAGGATCCAGAAGTCTTCACTGTTCTGTAGTTTGTTTCGACTGTGAAGAGAACATGTATCAGAATTCATTACAAAGTCATTTCAAATCAAAAATGTTTATTTTTAAATTTTTTATAGCTACTCTTTTCCCTTCTAGATTATTACAGAGATTGTTTTATGACCTAGGATTAGATTTGAACAAGGAAGCATATGTATACACTGAAAAGTGTTCTCATCAGCTGCTTATAGTGACTTCTGACCTTTACTCTCTACCACATAAAAAGTTAGTAGAGGTACCTAGGTATCTGGAAAATTGGGAAAATTAGTGATATGACTTTAAAATAATTGTCATATTATGAAAAATTAATTTGGATTGGGTACTATATTATTAATTTAGGTTGAGCACCATTTCCTGTCTCAATTAATCCCAAATACTTATAATGAAATTAATCTTGCATCGTTCTCTCCACCTCGCTCTACCAGTAGTGGAATTTTGAATGTGATTGTTTTTGATAGAGACCTATAGAGAATAAAGTGCCTTACACATAATGTAAGAAGAGCTGACCCTCTATTGATCCCTTGGTATTAAATAAAGAAGTACATGACTTGCTGGAGGCAGTTGGTGACACAGATAAGAAAAAAATATAATTCTTATAGCCCGTTATCTAAATTATACTCAAACTTGAAAACCTTCAATCTAACAGTACTATTGCTCATTAGTATAATTCTTCTTATTTTAAGATACTATATTTTATACTATGGTAATTTATTGTTAGAAGAACAACATGAGAAAGAAACAATTGATCTGATTGTTAAAAGAATTGAAACAAAAATTCACAGGTTACTGAAATTGGAATTATAATTTACTTGTTCAAATATTCAGTGTTATGTTTTACTTTAATTTAGTTTTTGTTTTATTTCTATAAGTTCTATTCTAATCAAACTATTGTGCAATGTGATACATAATAGTGACTAGTCACTTAACTTAAAAGTTTTTGCTTTTATACACTTAAAATGGTAGGTTTGTTATAAAAAGTGAGAGGAGTGAAGGATACTTTCATAGACATAAGTGGGCAGAAAGGGGATGATTTTGCATGTAAATTTATATCCATAACTTTGCATTTGCTAGTTTTGATTTATTGGGGGGCATGTAGTTTTTTGGCATATAAGGTTTTCTATATTTATGGATATGATGTCTGTGAGCAGAAAATATTTTACTTCATTTTAATTGTGTGCCTTTTATTTCTTCTTAAAATTTCTAAAATTGTCTAATTGCTTGATATATATATATATGATATATAGTACAGTTTCCCACACAACTGATGAGAGTAGATATACTTTTTCTCTTTCTCATCTTAGAAGAAAATATTTATTTTTCTTCGTTAATTATGTTAGTTTTGTCCTTTTCCATTATGGGATTTAAAGAGAGATCATTTTTCTTTATTACTAGTTACTTGATCCTTAATATAAAAGCATATTGAAATTTATTAACTATTTTCGACATCTATGATATCATCATGCAGTTTTTGTCTTTCATTTTATTAATGAGGGATATCACAGTGGTTAATATTTTTACAAATTGAATTGTTATTGCTTTTCATAGATAAAGCATACTTTGCCATGGTGTAGATTACTATTATTTTTTTCCGGGTGTTATATAGAATGTAGGATTTTATATCATTTACTTTGTGCAAAGCAAAGGTTTCTATTAATGCATCATTTTGGGGATCTAATAATCTACAGAACATCAAACTTTAGCATCTAAAATGATGAGTTTACGAATGAAAAATGCTACAATTCATAGGTAGTTTTAAATCCAAATACTTTTCATGTAAAAAATAATAACCAGAATAGAAACATATACAAATTTGATCATTCTGTTTCATAATTGAAACAGAAATGAAATCAGTTTGAATTTAATGATTACACTACCATCTGGTACTTGTAATTTTGCAGTCTTCACAGATGCCACAGGATATGGGAGATATGAACAGGAAAAACAGAAAGTAGATGAATAAAATTGAAATGTAACATGACTGATAATCTTAAATTTAATTGTCTAATTTTTATGATAGCAACTATTTTACATTAAAACTATTAGTTTTTACCAATATGTTAAAAGGTGTGTTCAATAAACTTTATGACTTCATTCTTCTTCAAGAGATGAACTTTCCAGTGTACCTTAGTGAAAAGAAATAGAGCCATCTCCAACATATATTGGCTTGTACCTGAGACAGTTGTAATGGTGACCGAAGAAACAGCATAGTAATTCACTTGATTGGTTTTTATTTGTTTGTTTGTTTAAATTAAGAGCAAATTATTTTTAAATATGCAGTGATTATGAATAATTATTCTGGTGTTATTGATAAAATGAGGGCTGAAATAAGTGTTCATTTTGGGGGAAAAAGAAAAAAAAATAGTTCAGATGATAAATGGCAAGATCCTTTTTTGAATACACTTATATTCATATACCGCCTATTATTCTCAGTTATCATTGAATTTTGATTATTCAAATATATTATTATGTAAGATGAAGCTTTCAATAGAATTTGAAGAACTTGAAATATCTGATATTCCTACTAACCCCATCAAGCTCACAGGAATCAGCTTTAGCTAGAAACACACAGAAAGGAAAATTTAATTATATTTCAGTAAAGGAGCTATTTATAGGTATAGATGGGTAAGGAATCTATACAAGATAGAATAGCACTCAGTGACTTACAAAAAGAAGTATTTAGGCCCCATAGATCTAAAAAGACAGGAAATCCAATAACTTACTCATGCAAGAGGAACCTATCATTATAAGCATAGTCATATAATTTACTTTTAATAAGTTGGTGTTTACTTCCTCCAGAAAATATCTAGACAAGAGCAGGTACTTGAGCAATGAGGGAAGCAGAGACCAGAGGATAAAGATGGGTACAGAAGTAATCATTTTGAACTTGTTCTACTTTGCGGGTGAAAAATTAGCAATGGGTTATGTGTTGACCAGAGGAGCATCATAGTTAAAAGAATACATATTTTAATATGCCTAGTTATATGTTAGCTGCCATTAATATTACAAAAAGTAGATGTCTTAGGTTGTAGTATTACCTTCATTTTATGAGACAACAGAAAGGGGGAGAGTATATTCTAGGAACCCTAGCTCTCCTAAGTGGCAAAGTCATAGTTGCTCATCAGGGCAGGTTGTCAGCAAGTGTCTTTTCCAGCATAGTTTTTAAAAAATACCACATTGAGAAGAAGAATTTTCCTGGAAAATACAGAAAATTGTATTGCCATCTTAAAGACACATGGGTAGCCATTACCATGAATTAAATAAAGTTTTGGTATTTCTTTCTCTGAATTTGTATCTTACAAGTCACAACTGTTTGTGTGTAGGTAACAGAAGCTCTCAGGAAATTTTAAGCCGAGATCAGAGTGACCAGTGAAGGACAACCATTAACATCATGAAGGACAAAGCAATCTCTGGCAATTGTTATTATTTTTCTTTGATTCTAAGCAATAGCTAATATTTTTGAAGAGCTAGAGAGGCCAAAAACCCTATTATAGAAGGGACATTTTCTGTCTTTTATAATCTCTACTATAAAGGAAACTTGAACCTTTAAATTGAAAATAAAAGAACTTTTTATATGGCTATGTTCTGTGCCTCTGAAAAAGTCAAATTCATTTTGTGATGACCATATCAGCAACTATTTTTATATATGGAGATTTGCCATTGAGTCTACATTTAATTTTCTATAGATAAATTTTGGGATCAGGAGCCTGAAGAGTATTTTTTAAACCTAGTATGGACTCAAAAGTTAAAACTTTCTTTTCTCATTATCACAAAGGATTTTATATCAAGAAATTAATAGTGAGAATATTTAGATAAGTGTAAACCATTGTATTTTATGTAAAAGACTTGTATTTTCTCATAGATTCAATTTTTCTTATAATCTATGGTTTTTCTCTGTGTATACAATACATCAAATTAACAAATTGTTTGCTGCAACTAAGTGAAACAAATCGAAGGTCTTTCTTTCAAGTTACAAAGTTATTTAACAATGGCAGTGATCTCTTACTCCTTTAAATAAAGCAGTCATTTATTTTTAAAATAGCATGATCTACTCTCTTAAACTGTGATTTATTGGTTTCCTGCTAAACAAGTTACCTTGTCAATAACAATTTTATTAAGAAGTTAGTCACACTGAAGTAATAATAGTTTGCCCAAATCGTCAGTGTTTAAAGATAATAAGATACCTTGACAGTAGTATTTATTTTGCATGAGAAAAGAGATAGGTTTGCCTTTATCAGGTAACTAAAGTATAGACCATGCTGTATGAAGAAATGAAAAAAGGGAGAAACAATTAAATTTCTCTTGTGAAGGGACATTGAGGTGGTAAGTATGATTTAATAACATCCATAATGTAAAGTTATGACTCTATGCCCCTAAAAATGCAGTATCAAAAAGCTATATTAATTTTAAAAATAATATATTTCTGTTGAGAAAGAATACACAATCATGTTCAGCAATACTGCAACTACTGGTAGTGTATTGCAGATATTTTGTTTCTGTGGCACTAAAGCAGCCAGAGATGATACAAAAATGGGCATGGCTTTACTCAATGAAGTTTTATTTACAAACACTTGGCTTTAGTGTACACATTTAGTTTCAAGCTCTCATATAAAATAATGTTTAGAAAATGAGTAATTTAATATGATCATGTAGTAACCATGAAAAATGCTCTAAAGGTTATGAAAATAAAATGAAACATTTTTGTTCACTTTAGAGCTCTGGTTTTGTCTTGGTTTGGTTTGGGCTTTTGTATTTTTCAAATTATTTTCATATAACATTGTTCATATTTGTATAGCTATTGTCCCCCTTCATTATGGCCCTCCAATCAATAATGTACCCCAATGCCACCATGCTGTTCTCCTTCCCCTCCTTTCTTATTTTGGTCATTCCAACTCCACTTTTACTACAAGTTGTGAGTAGATGCTTGCCTTGGCTGTTCTTTTTTTTTCTTTTTGGAGTTCTGTCTTTTTCCTGGGTGAGGACCTGCATCCCTGGAACACAGCAGACCATACCAGTCAAGTCTCTAGGAGTGACTGATAGGCAGGCCAATCACATTGATACAAGGTAGTGAAACACTGTATGGGCGCCAAAATGCCCTGGTGGGCAGAGTCTGAAAGAACCACCAGAGAAAATGGGAAGCGGAAGAGAGGGCATATAAAAAGGGAGGAGCAAGGAGAGAAAAAGAGATGGTAATGGCAGGCTGAGAACAGGCCCATGTGGCCTGACCAAGGGAAGCCCCCTGGAAGAGTGAGCTGATGGTGACAAAGAGCCATGGTGGAAAAGTGGTTGGCAGAGAAGTAGCTCATGTGGAGTCAGATGACAGAATGGTAGGCCGGGGGTGACCTGGGGTTGTTGAGGGCAGGTCTTGTAAATGCTGCCGAAGGTGGGCCTGAAAAAGAAAGTATCTGGAGTTGCAACAAGGCAGCCTATTTGAAAAGCTGACTGCATCAGCATCTGTTGGCAATGTTTGAAGAGTTTTGGTAAACAGAGCAGTGTGGCACACTGGAGAAGAGGTGAAGAGAAGATGTTGGAGAAAGACTGGACTTTGCAGAAGTGCCTACCTGTCAGGTTTGGAGGGGCAAAGGGCACCGTTAAGGACATGTATTTGGGACTTTTGGACTAAATGGTGATTAGGGTAAGATAACTGGCCACTCATGGCTTTGAGGACTTTTCATTTTCCCTGTTAAATACCCTTGTAAATAAAACCATGTTGTTAAAACTTCATTTGTTTGGCAACTGCTATGTGCGGGTGGCACAAACCTGAGGTAACCTGACTGGAAGAAGCTACGTTTTAAATGTGGTATGTTGGTGGGAGATTTCTGCCCCTTTTGACCCAATTTCAACATCAGGAACCTCTTGTGTGGTGTGGTTCTACAGCCTCCTTAATTCTGGAGCTTCCTATCCTGAAGACCATCTCCTTTTTCTCCAGAACCATGTGTTCATTGGGTTCCCTATCTCCTCATTTGTGCTGGCTATCTCTCCATTCCTGTCTCCCATGATGCTGTTTTTGGGTCTTATAGTTTTTGTATTTGGTGTTGGGAACTCAATTCCCAGTCATTGGCAGTGGAGAAGTTCCCTAGTGAGGAGAGACTTAAGCATGTGTTTGGTTCAGTTCATTCATCTCCTCTTTCATAGCTTCCAGTTCTGCCATGGGGCTATAACCACATCTCTCTGACTTTCCTCTTCAATTGCAAAAGGATGAAGCTTCGCATTTTATAGCTGTGTGTGTGTGTGTGTGCATGCATGTGTGCGTATATATTCATTAATATATGTATGTGTATATAAATGTATGTATGTGTGTATAAATATATGCATATGTATACAAACACACACACATGAAATATATGAAAAGCCATGTTACTTACCAAGGGTTTTTCCATCCTTGATGTAACTAAAATTAAAATTTAGAGTTTAGACACACAAATACTTAGAAAAGAGGGAGGGATGAGGAAAAATATAATATATAAAGTATCTTAAATGAGATCATAAGGAAGGACCAATTGTGAAGCCAACATAAGATATATATATATTATATATATATAATTATATATATAATTTAGTTGATGAATTTGTTGTTTGTCTTCTTAACACCACTTGAATTGTGTATTTGTTGACAATTTTGTTTACAGTAATTTTTATTTCAATTTGCTGTTTTAACTTGCTAATTGTGAAGGCTCTAATACACCCTCCTCCTTAATCACTTCCTTTGGATACTATAGTAACACTTTTTTATCATTAAATTTACTAATGAGATCCTATAAACAAGATTCTCCCTAATCATGTTTCTCTGCAGACATCAATCTAATATCTATTATGCTAACATCACTTAGAAAATAACTTTGTTGTTGCTTGAAGTATAATAGTTGACAAGATAACATAATCCTTGTTTTCAAGGAACTTGCAATCAATAGGTAGAAAAATAAATGAATTAAATTTTACAGGAATAATGTTTCAAGACAATCCCAGATTGAGATGATTGACTGCTCTTGAAGGGACAGGTGATACAGAATGCTTTAGCATCTTCTTATTTTCTAGGAATGAGTATAAATGTGTCCCAGTAATAGAAAACAAACAACAGTTATAGACAATATCTAATGTCCTTAAGACAGTGGTTCGTTTTTAATGTATTAGTCAAAATGGATAGATTATATAGATTTTGTAAACTAGCACAATTTTTAAATTGTTTTTAAATGGAAACAGTTGAGGATTTTTAGTCTAACTGTCATGTAATCCGTTTCATCTGTTTGTGAAAATCACTCTGGTAGCGCTAGAAAGAATGGGATATAGAAAGGCAAGAACAGAAGTAAGACACTGATTTTACAGATAGACAGTAAGCCAAATAAGAGATGATTGTATATATTAGCCTTATTATAATCACTTGACCTTATCAGCTCTTTTGACTTTTTTTTGATAATTCTGTGTATTATAAAGTCATTGCTCCTTAATCTCTTATAGATTAATGAAAATAAATTGCAAATAAAAGTTAGCTATAAACTACAAGATTCTAGGAGAAAATGATTTTGAAATGTTAAGATTGTATTATTTTTATCTATGAATTTTACGGAGTCTGAATTTAAGGTTCAGCTTTTCCAAAATGTGCTAGTGAATCTGGTGGCATGTTCAGAGTTGGTATCTTCTTTTTCTTTTATCATTGCTGGTATACCTGAACACTAAATTGAGCATACTTATATATGCCAGAAATTTCCTTGTTTCCTTTCTTTTCTTAATCTTATTTTTAGGAGACTTTCTTAAATAAGGTTCAATTTAATGACCAGTAGAAAAGTAAAATATTTTCTGAATTTGTAACCAAGTCTTTTTTTCATTATCCTCTTATGTTTGGTGCTTATTTATTTTTGCCTTAATTACTTTTTTGAAGTAATTTCCTTTTTCTTCCTATTACAAGTTTCATTTACCATCCCAATAAGGAGATCTTCCGTATACAACTAAGGGTTATAAATTATAAGTGTTTTAAATGTAGCCTGATACAGTTCCAGGTTTAACTCCTGCTTTTATTTGCTTTGTACTCTTTTGGTTAATGAAAGTAGACTATGCATTATTTCTTGTGCATGTACAAAAGTCTTTCATCCTGTTATCTTTATTCATACATTGCTAACATTGCCTGCAAAAGTGTCAGAATGATATTCCTCTCATGAGACCATCTGAATTTTCAAATGGAACAATCCTATTCATCCACAGCATTCATTTGTATTTCAATTTTAAAAATAGTACATACAAAAATCCCTTTATTTTCCATAATGGAATACCATATTAAAAAGTTTTATATAGTCTAAGTGTGACTCTATATATGGCAATATAAATATGTCAATACATTAAGTTATAAGTGCTACACAATTATTTAATTGCAATGTAGTCTTCTGTAAACTAATTTAAATTTATATAAATTCTTTAAGCCTCAGTTTCTTTTTGTGTAATGGCTACTGCTTCTAAGGATCATATAGAAATCAAAGGAAAACAAAAGCAAACTCTAAAAACTAAACGCTAAAATCTATTAACATATTTTTGATAGTCTTTAAAAAATTTTCAAAAAATGTCCATTGTTATAACCATTTAATATTCTACTATCTGTATATGATGGTTATAGAAACCTATGTAAATGCAACTATTAAGAACTGAGAAATATTTGATAATTTGCAACAGAATCAAAGCATTTCATTGATAAGGCCAACTATATTCCCCCTAATCACTTTCTGAATTCATCTTGAAAAATTTGACTTTTTCAGCAGTGCATCATTTAAAAGACTGTCCACTTACAGAATGTAAGTCATTTTGAGTATTTACCATTTATAATCCATTGATTGTACTTATTGCCAGCATGTTTCAAGGTACAATCCATGTTATTGAATATCTCTTCCACCCTCATCATTATTATCATAATCATCATCACACTGGTGTTTGATAGTAAAGTATTAAAGCAATTAGATCAGAACAATGTGTTAGCAAAGCAATAAAGGACACTGTGTACCCTGATGTTCTTTCAAGTTGGCTCTTTGAATTCTGAGACACAATTAAAGGTTTTTAAAGTTTCATATGCAAATATTAATTATCAAGAAGCCAAGTGAGTATAGTATCAGAAAATCAACACATCAATTTTCAACATTATTTTTTCTTTTTTTCATATTCCATTCAAGCATAGAATATTGAACTATATGGGAAATAGGTGTATATACTCCTCAAAATTAAAAGAAAATCCCCCTGAATTGGATTTCTATGATCTCTGTCACCTATTTATCATGTCTAAGCATTTAAGTTCTGTAGGCCAGGCTTATCAGTTTCCTTCAAGGGGTAAATCATATTAAGTATCTTCTATCTTTATCATCATCATTGTAATTAATCACCATTGATGTCTTTATATAAATCTACCCTAAGGTGTTTAAGTGTTTAACTTCTCTATTAAAAGATTTCATAAATGTACAGAGGGGTAAGTAAATAAAAATCAAAGAAATTAAAGAAAAATAATCATGATGAACTTTTCCACTCCTCAGGTAACTGTGTATTACCATTGTGAACTATGCTGTCTTTCACAATCACTCATTTTAGGTTTTGGAAAGAGAAGAGCAAAAGGTATGAAATTTTAAAAGCAAGCATAGTATGTGAAATGGTAACTAAAATAAGGGATTATAGTTTTATATTTACATGAATATTTAAAGCACAGTATCTGAAAATTATCATAAAAGCATGAATAAAATTTTCTGATTCTCACTGTCTTTACACAAGACTAGTTTCATCTTCTAATTATGTATTATTTTGTGAATTAGCCTAGCCCTGTATTTCATTTTGCATTGATTCCAGCATATTAGGTATACAGTTTTGTCCCCAAAATGGGAGACATCTGGTTGTGTTATTAAGTTATTCACATAAAACACTCAAAATTTGGGAACATATTCAGGGTTAGATGCCCATAAGCCCTTACATATTATATATAGAACCATAGAACTTTTGACTACAAAAATTTATTTAGTGTTTATCCAACCTCTACTGTTTGACATCTTTTTTTTAAATACACAAAGAAAATTTTGTTTTCACGGTTTAGTAATAAAATAGAACACATATAATAATAATAAACTAGTAGAAAATGTAAGAGAAATCTTTTTAAATATTGTGTTAAAAATAGATGATCTAGCAGTTTAGAAAAAAAGTGAAAATTTTTAATAATATAGAGATTCAAGAAAGTTCTCATTGTGATTTTTTTTTCTCCATCAGGTCAGATGTTTCTAAAATTTCCAGGAACAGTATACATATACTGGTTGTAAATTCTTCAACAATATATTTTTTCCAGTTTTAATGGAATTCTAAGTTCACAGCCTTGTTCACTGAGATCACCATAGACAGAGATTTAAAGTGCAATATGTAGTCTTAAATTTTAATACTTCCCTTCTTTTTTTTATTTCTATATAGTTTCCTCAGAGTGTGTAGACTATCTGGACATTATAAAGCATGGTTCCAGAAAATGTATATCCAAGAGCACTTCTATACAATAAAAGGAGACTAGTGTTAGTGGAGGATTTTTTTTTTAATTCTAAAAAAAAAAATGGAAATTTATTTAAAATAATGTCATCTATGACATAAAATAAAAAAAGGTCATCTATATAAGACTGTGTTTATAAAAGAAAAATAGAAAAATATAAGGAAACATTTTTAAGTTGTTCAGTGGATTGATGTTTGGGTGACTGTGAACTGAAGCTGAGATAGATTTAAATTAGTTACAAAAAGAAATGGGATCTATGTGATAGGAAATTGCAGCCAGATGGCAGAAAAGATGAAAATCTCTGTGGAGTGACTATATTTGTCCTGATTTATCAACCTTGAGCAAGTATATTTTAATTTGGATATACTTGCATGTGGTTGATTTACTGATTAATTATTTTCTAAAAACAAAATACCAAAGGGCTATAGTACACTGATCAAGTTGTTCCTGCCACTACCTTGTGACACAACTTTGAGGTCTAAATCATCACTTTTAGTGATCTTCTTTTGTTAGAAACAACTTTAATTTTCTTTTTTTCTCTTTATTGAGCATTTCTTGACTCAATTCAGTGAACAATAGTTGTGAGAATAGAACTGACTGGCCTTTTTAATGGACTCTCACTTGGTATAGAGATGTCTTTATAACCTTTTGACACACAGTACTATATAGCTGAGAATCTTTGCCACTTTTGATAGAATTTCTGATATCTATCAGTTTCAAGGGCAACTCAATTCAAACCTACAGTGTCAGGTCAAAAAACTAGGAAGTCATACTTCAATGACTAAAAAGGAAGTATTCTGAAGAGTAAATATGGTAATAATTTATTAAAAATAAAGTTAAGTTTGAGCTTTTAAAGTGTGTATCCCAGCCTAATATTGTCCTCCACATAGGATAGTACTATATTGTCCTCCACATAGGATAGTACATGTACAATCTTTTCATGCTAAATTATAAAGTAATCCGATCAAAAAATTTCAAGGCTTTGTATAACTATGATAGAAATAAAAGGAAAATAAAATGCAGTCATAGCAATACTGTCAATTCATAGGCCCCTTTTTATGTGAGTGAGTGTACATTTGGTCCTTTTTAAAATATAAAACTCATATTTTAAGAAAATTGTTTTCAAAAATATTAAATAATTAAGAAGATAGGTCAAAGGACTGTCTTGTCAACCTATGGCTAACTTGTAAGTATTTTAGTTGAATGCTAAAAACAAATAAACAAAAGTTACTACCAAGGATCTTCTGAAGTTTTATACCAATGAAACATTTTTTATAGATATAAAGAACTACTAGGTATTTATGGTAAAATTTCAGTATGATAACACTTGATTATGGTGGCTTTGATTAAACTCAACTCTAAGGATAAAAGACAGAGCTGTGTCTTTGCTGAAGGAAGTCATATCCCTTGTTCTTATATAAGTCAAGAAGGAATGGCAAGGGAAGATTTTTTACTTTGTTGACATGCTAAAAAAAAACAGTAGTTTATCATTTTGTAGAAATCGATTTAGAATGGGGTCAGGTTTCTTGTAAAGTTCTCATTTCAGCTACCTCAGATATCTGACTGTATTTGCCCATCTCTTATATACAGAACTGAGATTAAACAGATCCTGACACAAGAAAATTCACCAAAGTAGTTCAACACCTGTTATGTTTTCACTTATAGAATACTCAGATAATTAAATCAGATTTTAAAGTTGCAGTGTTCCATAATCAAGTTTAAAAATTGGAGCTACAGTAATGACTTGGTATCTGAACTGAAAAGTGTACTGACATAGAATTAAATGGATCCACAGTTTAATTTCCTCAACTGCACTGTCTTCTTAAGGGAGGTCCATTATCAGTGTGTATCAAAGCTAATGCAAGGAAACTTTGCTTGGGAGTAAATTAAACCTCATTGCTAATTCCTTCTTTTAGATTCACTCTTCTCATAGAGTCATTTAATATCACTGAACTTATTACATCATCTGTGGTAAAACAGGATGTGTTTGAGCTTTAATTTGTTCTTCTGCTTTGCTCTGTTTTAGAGGAGTTTTAACCCTTTATTTCTTAGTCAACTGTAAACTGCCTCTTGCTGTTTTGTACATCGGGAAGAAAATGTAGGACCAAAATTAATGCAATAGAGAACATGGGATAGCCCTTCACCATTCCCAAACCGTTCTTTTTCTTCACTGTATCCAACATCTGTATAACTTCTGTGACACTATTTCAGGACATGTTCACATAATTGTAAACAATATTACCATTGGCTCCTAGCATTGGTTAGATCTTCTCATAATCCCACCTCCCCTTTTCTCCCCCCACACACCCCGCAAAAAAAAAAAAAAAAAAAAAATGGGACTTTGTGTCTTTGTTAGATTTCTTATCATCTAATCAAATTAAAAGTTCTCCTGTTGAAAATAATTGAAATGGTTTCTAATTTCCTGGTTAATCCTAAATGATTCAAGATGTAGTCATTTATCATAAGTATAGTCTTGTAATTCACTACTAAGCTCATGTTAATTTATGTAACTGATTGCTCATTTGGGTTCTTCCTACTCTAAAGATCTAGGTGACATTGTCTCAGTTTCACTGTCTTGATAGAGGAAAATTCAAGTCTCCCTAAGGTATCTTTAAATTCCGAAGTTCTCTTTGTGCAGTGACCTCTAGCTTACAACCCCTTTTCTACTGAATTATTTAAATTTATTAATTTTCTCTCCTCTGAACAGATGGTGTATATGTTTGTGCTAACTAAACATAATGGAATCAGCCCTTTCTGTGAATCTAGCACACATAGAAAGAACAAGAAAAAAAAAAGACAACTTCATAATATTAAAAAAATCATATGAAATCATGCAACACCACTCCCTTTATGCATCTCTAGGGCAATTTTTCTATTTTTTTCTTTTGAAAGATAAGCTTCCCAAAATATCCAGATGGGCTCTTCCAGGATGTCTAGAACAGACTTTCCAGGATGCGTCACTTAGCATGTGGGTGACTTTCAGTTAAGGCTAGCTCAAGCCCTGTGGACTTCAGGGAAAAAGCAACAACAACAAAACAACAAAAAACAAAACTATTATCTTTGTTTCAAGTACCTAGAAGACAGACAGTTAAGGGCATTGTCTAGATCTAGTGCTATTTCCAAGACTAATATTTCTATCAGAAGTACTGTCAATATGACAGAGCAAACATGCTATTATATTTGTTTTCTTGTCATGTCACCCTCCTTCCTCCTTGATGTCTACTAGGTCTCTTCCTCATTTCTTAATTCATGATGAAAACTCTTGGTTTGTCCTACTAAGAATTTATATCCAGGTACATCATGTTTTACAACTTAATTTTGTGTTTTTCTATTGCTAATTTGTCTGATGTTGTTTTGATTATTTGACCTATGATAAGAATGTAGAGGATAAGAATGCAAATTTCACCTCTTCCTCTACATTCTTTTACCCCATCAGCATTTTTTTCTTATATTCCTTCTTTGTGACTAATTATTTCCCCCTCAATTTTTCCAGAATCAACCTCTTAAATAAAATACATTTGTATCTATAACTCAACTTTGGTGTTTAATGTTTCATTTCATTTCACACTATCTATATACACTTTAGGAAGCAGTTTCATTTATAAAGAACATTTTTCCTTCCATTTCATATGAATCAATATTTTATATTTATTTCTTATTCTCTTTCTTCAAATCATTCCAATTTCTCTCAAGCTGAAGCCACAGATTTTTATAGTTTTAAGTATTTATATGTTTTGCTTTTCTTTCTTTGAATTCTATGTACATCAAAAGAAAATATATTTTTATTTTGCCTAATTCCTTCTAAGTGGTACACATTAGTATAAAACTTTTCTTTCTAGGAGTTTTCAAGCTACTTATTACTTATTCATTACTAGCCAACAAGTTATCTCAAAATAAGTTGGCTAAAATAAAAAGATTTATTATTTTATAACTATTGCTCAGGCATTCAAGTCTGGTCTAATAGTACTTCCTATTGGAGGATTTTTACAAAAACTCAATTGTATAAAAATTTACTTCAAGTTCACTCATGTGGTAGTTGGCGTGATTCAATTCTTCACGTACTTTTGAATTCAGTATGCAGCTTTTCATTGGCATGTGAGTTTCTACAGAGAGATCACAACATGACAGCTAACATTTTTTATAACAAGTGTGCACACGAGAAAGAGGAGAGAGAGGAAGAGAGAAAGGAGAGAGAGAGGGAGAGAGAGAGAGAGAGGAGAGAGGACAGAATGAAAGAATGAATCAGTGAGCCAGGAGCCATAGTTGCGGTTTGTTTTTGTTTTTGTTTTTTAATATCTTAATTTCTAAACTCACATGGCATCATTTTTATCCTATTCAATGATGCATTACTGGAAGTTAACACTTAGAACTAAATGCAATACACATTGAAGGGAAATGCAATACACATTTAGAAATAAACAGGAAATTACAAACCAATATAATAATACCATGTCAGTTGTCAATATAGAAAAACAGGCTATTAGAGGTACGGCGTCTACCCTGGATGAAGAAAAGCTGAAAGAAACAACTCCAGGGAGGCCTACAGTCATATTTGATGCATTATTATAGTTTACATTATTTCATGTGTCAAAAATATTTGTAAGTTACTGTTTTATGGGAATGGGAAATGTCTAAATGATGATCGAATGAACCTTTTTGCTTCGCCCTCGTATATTTTTTATTGGAAGAGGAAAGAAAGTTTTACTGTAGCAACACAACTTTTCATATAATGTGAACAATAGATCTCAATTAAATAATTATGTGGTTAGAGATATTATTTAATACTATAGCTAATTTTGTGATTGAACTTCAATAGAACCTGATTTTTGGTGATTTTTATTGGGGAAAAATGAGGTAGATAAATTCTAAAAAAACACTAGAAAATGAAGACTTGCTAATTAAAGGGGTAGAATAAAACAATATTTGTACATCTCTAGCTTGTATTCTTTACTAGCTGAGATATCTTTCATTTATAAGTGAAAAAAGAATGTAGTTTGCAACTGGAGAAAGAGAACAGGTTCTAGTTTTGAAAGTTTAAGTTTGAAATATCTATAGCATGCACAATGGAAAATAGAATATTAGGTATAGATCTGAAACCCAGGGGATATTAATGGGAAAATTGAAATTAGTGTTAAATACATATGCACAGAAACACTATATTATAAACACTCTCTCCAAAGAAAATTAAGTTTCTTTATTCTTTAAAGATAATCAAATCATTCTTACAAACCCTCAACTTCTGGAAGTAGCTTTTAAAATGTAAACCTATTTTAGTCTACTCTACTATTTATTTAGATGTAATTGTTGTGTTTTTTTTATGTAAAATTATTCAAGGCTTTCTATGGGAAATGATAGCTTCTCCAATTTCCATGGTGTCAATAGTGATTATCTCCAATGTAATTTGTAATTGCTAATTTAAAATTAATTCTGAAATCTCAATAGTTTTTTCATCTTATAACTTAATATTCATGGAAATATTTTATTACTTAAAAAGGAGCATATATATTTGAATATGTTGGAGACTCTGGTGAAGAGTTGTCCAACATCCTCATTTTCAAAACTTACCTCTACTGGACCCCATTTTCTTAAGGCTCAACTCTGAAGCAAATTAATATGGTAAAATAATCCATGCTAAGGTGTTAATGAATGATGAAGTCATGGACACTCCCACTTATGTATTAGATTAACATTTTCAAAGAACTGTTTTAGAGCCAAAATATTTTACAAAAAATAAATAGAACAGTAACTAAGAAAATAGTAAATTATGTAAGAACATGAAGAACTCCCAGCATGTAAAGCTGTCTGTTCTACACCTCCCTGGATTGATATGAACTGTGGATTGTAATAGACTTTGTGACCCCAGAGAGAAACCAACCACCAAACACACATACACACGCACACACACACACACACACACACACACACACAAAGAACAAAAAACACTTTAAGTTTGGACTTCAAAATTTTAACTTAAAATGCAAAAATAAAGAATAATATTTTTTATTCATAAGTTCCTGTCAGCGGTTAAAGAATCCTATTTACCTTTAACATAATGGCTAATAAAGCCTCACAGAGTGCTTTGCAATTATCCCTGTGATACTGCCAACTCACCTAGATTCTGGCAATGCATGTCAGGACTAGGATCAAAGTAAAATGAAATAAACATGTGGAAAATCTGCTATAAAGTAGTCTATTATGCTAAACAGTGTTCATCTCTTTAAGTCTAGATTTTAGTTTTGTTGTGAGGCTGTTATAATAGAGCTGTGTTATAAATAGAGCCATAAGTCCTGTTATAAATAGAGCCATAAGTCCTTCAAGAATCATATGTTGCCAGATAATGTTCATATATCTAGTGATAGAAACTTTATTTGATTCTAATTCAGATTCTAGATGCATAATAGAGTTGTAAAATTGTATGCAATATAATAATTAGATAGATGATAGATAGATAAATACATATATAATTAGTCTCTTAGCTATAGTTTATTTTCTTTCAATGGAAGTTATGCTCATGAGAAAACTCAGATAACATTGAAAATACTCAAATCAAATATTGCTTTTCCTGAATTCAGATATTACATAGAATGTACAAATAATCAAATAAAATACTGAAAACACAAGCATTCTATTCCTGTCGAATTAAGTTTCCATATATTTAACATTGGCTATAAATAGTCCTTGGGTTAGTATCACATATTTTACTTATGTTTTATGTATTTGCTCTTTATGTTAAAATTAGTTTCTAAAAATAAGATTGTGTCTATAAATTCCATCCTTTTGATTTAGTCTACATTTCCGTAAATTGAAATATTTTGTTTTCCATTAGTTGTCACAATTAGTGACTTTTGATATATTCTCTGACTTTCACTTTAGAGATAGACAGCATTATTTTATTATATCAAAGGTATTAAAACTATAAGGTAAAAACTCCCATTCCTTTATCCTGAAAGATTCAAGTCTCACAGGAATAAAATTCATAGTTCTGATTAGGAGACATAATATAACTCATTAATAATCTAATCAAAGATAATGGAGTACTATGCTAAAGAAATTTCAGAGTTCAGTTTGCATATATCAGCATTTCGGGATCAAGCCAGTACTTGCCAACTACAAGTAAATAAATCTTGTCTCCCTTAGCATACTAAGGTATATTTTATGAAATAATTTTGCTTTTATTTATAACTTTAATGGATACTTTAATAATAATTACAGGTGTGATAAAGAGAAAACAAGAAGATTCATTATATTCTTTGTAATCAGCCTTTTTTAGCTTTAGCTATTATAGATGAATGTGTTTGTGTGCTCATGTATATGCATATGTATATGTATATACATATACAGTGGTGTGATACTTTCCTTAAAAATGCGTGCAATTCTAAAGAACATTTTTTTGCGTATCAAAATTGTTTTTTAAAAAGTAGCTCACAGAGCTGGGCATGGTGGCATATGCCTGTACATGACAGCTTATGGAGTCACAGTTGGGTCTGTGAATCGCAGTTCAGAGTCCCACCTGAGACAACACAGAGAGACTTAGTTCCAAAAAATAACTGGGTGTGGTGGCGCGTGCCTGTATTTATAGCTACCTGGGAAGCTGATGCTGGGGATTGCTTGAGTCTGTGTTTCCACGGGCAAAAATAGTGAGACCTAGTCTCAAAAAAAAGTGCCTCACAAATGATGTCAATTTTTATAGCCTAAATTATTCTTGGAATTTTTTGTTGTTGTTAATTGCATTTCACACAATGGCAAGTCGGACTATTCTGATTAACCCTTCTACTGAACACTTCTAAAGTAGTAGACAACGTATCTGTTTTTAAAACCCATCTTGGGTGCACTGGGTATATTTTAAGGAAAGAAACAATTACTATGCTAATATTGAAGAAAAAGCTGGAACCAAGAGAAATATTGTGAATTGCAGACAATCTGCACATTTATTTTGATAGATAAAGAATACATAGCAAAGCCCAGGTTCTGGAAGGAGGGAAGAATGGGACAGGGAGGAGGGGAGGATATTCCCAGAATAAGCAACATTGTAAGATCACAACTTCAGGAAAGAGGGTAGACTGAACAGATTGAGCTCTTTTTCAGAATTGTCGTATAGCTTTAAAAGTCTGGATGGACCCTTAAGGAACCTGAAAAATTCAAGCGTTTAGTGTACCAGAGGGCAGGAATTGTCCCTAGTGGTGGGTTCTGAGAAGAAAGATCCTCCTTCATCCTAGTCCTGAAAATATTTTTACAAATATCTGTTTAAAGTGCAGCACTAAGAATAAAGATGCCATATATGAATGATAAAAATATACACAAAGTATGAATCAGTAGAAAACTCAGCATAGAAGAAACGGACTTAGTAGTACTTGCCACTGGCGTTATCTTCCCCAAGATGCAACAACTCTAGCAAGTTTTGTCATTTGTCTATGCAACACCTATTTATTGAATACATTCTGTGTCTTTGAATTTTTTTTAGGTCATATAGATTCAATAGTGTACGAAGCAAAACTAATTTTTGTAATAAATGTACATTCTAATGGACTAAAACAGACAAGGGTAACATTTATCATTTAGGAAAATTTTTAAGGTAACAGACAGCTATCACTGGAGAAAGCCATTTTATGTCTAATTCTAAAGTTTGTGTTATTTTGATGATGTCATTCTATATCTAGAGCCTTAAACAGAACAATTCCCACAGGAATGGTCATTAAGAGCTAAATAGTCAGGGAAGCATCAATTAAGCTTCTTAGTGTTAAAGAAGCCAATAAAAAATATTGATAATCTCTACACAAATAGGAAAAACACTAAAGTAGTCTAATTAGTGTGAAAATAGATATAAAGAACTATAGAATTCAAAAAATATATTGCATGTGATAATTCATAAACCTCATAGCAAATTAGATACAGCAGACTAATGAGACAAGGTAGGAGCAGAGAGAGTAGTTAGGAGACTATTACAAAAATTCAGACAAGAGATGATGTCTTGGGCAAGACTGTTAATGGAAAAGCTCTTAATCTTTTTTTTTTTTTTTGACATAGCATGAATAGTTGTATATTAGGTTTGCTGAAATACTATCATTTCATAAAAAAGGACAAATGTTGGGCTAAGAAATTTTAAATATAAAATTACTATTACCTTGGATGGGAAATCCTCAAAAGAACTGGCTTTGGATATGTCAAGTGAGATATAACAGTGAACTTACACACAGAGTTGCTGAGTAGTGACTGAGATATAACTGGTCTTGTATTAGATGAAGCATTGATCATCATACACACACACGTGCGCATGCACACACACATATCTCTCTCTCTCTCTATATATATATATATCATCTATGTCTATGAGACTAGATAGCATCACCATTAGAGTGGGATAGAAATAGAGATATGAATGCTACAATCTGAAATAGTTTAGTCCTGAATGTCCTTAACATACTAGGTAGCACATTATATATTGATTCAGTTATGTCCATTAGAAAAAAAATAATTAAGCAAAACAAAACCTACTAACAATGTGTTAAAAGCAAAGGAATACCTTATAGATCCAGGGAGTTCAGCTTTGATGCTGAGGTCTTTCCCTAATGCAATTAGACACCCAGATTTTTTTCTTCCTTCTGGCCAAGCAATGACAGACCCTTAAACTTGTCATATTATTGAAATAAAGCAGCTACAATTCTAGGCAATATCTAAGATACAGGTAGAAAAGAAGAAAATTGAAGAGAGGAGAGTCATTCCAGGCAAATATGTTCCACTTAAAACAGTTTCCTGGAAACTACAGATATTTCTGTATCTCCTTAAGGATTTAATTGCAAAGGGAGTTTGGAAATGTATTTTAGCTTTCCCTGCCCTAGGACCCAGGTCAGTAAAATTTAATGCATCGGTCCAGATAATAAATTCTGTAGGCTAACTGTTCTGACCCAGATACTCAGCTTTTACCATGGTAATTTAAAAATGGCCACAGACAACATATAAATGGCAGGGTATGGCTCTTTTACAATAAAATTTTATTTACATAAATAGCAGCAAATTTCTCAAAATTCGGTCCATGGTTTGTACTTTACTGATCTTTGCTCTGTAGGAGTTTGGAATGAAAAAGGGGCCTGTGTGTAGGTAATTCTTAGCAGGTGGGGTGGTAGCTATTTTGGAGTGTATCCTCCAGGTAGCTACTATTAAGTAATGTTGATAATCTTAGCAAACTCTAATGGGAGCCATACTAAATAACAGGAAAAGTAGGTTTGCATTCAGCTTCATGATTTCACACCTGTGTGACCTTGGGCAAGTCATTTAACCTTGCAACTCTAAGTCTTTTTTTTCATAAATGAAAATAAAATAGTAAAACTTGCTTTGCCTACTTATATAGACTAGTGGTGAAACTAAATGAATTATGCTTTTTAAACTGTCAAGTATTCAAACATATATTGTATTTATTGGCTATTTTATATTCATTCTATCAAATACATTGAATTTTTTAAGATCATTTTTTTTTTGTAAAATTACAAAATGAAATAGAACACACTGCAGGAAGGTATAGTATTACCTCTGTAACCTGACCCTGCTGAGACAAGTTAGAAGAGTGAATTCAGGTGTGAATTATTAGAAGACCCAGTGTGAAAGAAGTAGATATATAGGAATCAGAAAAATAGAACACTTATGAATAGTTCAGAGAAAACATAACTAAAATGAAATGTCATATTGTATTTCTAGAGAAACATATATAATTCAGTTTTTTTTTTCACTTATTTACTATTAACAAGCATTTGATGAGTTCCATAGAAAGTAAAAATACTTTTCTGTGTAATGTTGATTTTTAATTATATTAATTGTATATTCATATAGGACATGAACTTAGGTTTCCTCAATTATGGTCACAAATTTATCCATGTTTTTCAATGTTTTCTAGAACTCTGAGCAAATTATTTCATTTACATTGAAATCAATGTCTTCACTTATGGAATGTTAAACTAGATGTCAAAATACCTTATGTGCTTCAGTTCTGTACTCCTACTTAAGAAATAATATATTTTACCTAGTGAATTGCATTCTTATAGTCATTGAACAACATAGTGAGCAATTAATGAATGGCTAAATACACATCTAACATTTTGCACAAAATGCATATCCTTTCCTCTCAAAAATGATACAAACAGCAATGTTGACCTTAAAATGTAAATGGAAAATGGTATTTGATATGCTGACTTGTCAAAAACAAAAACAAAAAAAATAAGGAATGAAAAATAATACACCGATTCTATATCAGTGAAGTACTTCATGCAACTGAAAAAATGATATTCAATGACTTTGAATTTTATTTTACTATTCACATTGATAAAATGCATTAATGTTCCAAATGCATTAAGAAGTTTCATTTGTCTACTATGAATGAGCTAAAAAATGCTGGTATCTACAAAGTATCCAGATTTTTTTTAGATCTAGATGATACTTTGTAGAGTATCAGGGGAAGTAAAAAAAAAAAAAAAAAAGGTTGCAATATAATCATGGAGGTGTTTAGTTGATAATAAAATTCATAATTAGGGTGTAAAATCAAGGGGCAGAAACAAAATGTATACCTTGAGGGTCAGGACAGAGTAGAGTTTTAAATGATTAGACAGGAAAGTGATTTGAGCTTAGGTCATTTTTTTAATGAATCTCTGGATGATTTCCTAAATCCATCTGTCTATCCAGTCTATATCCATGACTGGTGGACAAAAGTCTCCAGAAGAAGATTGCAGTGTGAGAATCTGCCATCTATCAGTGAATGTCTCCTGTTTCTCACAATTGCTGAATTGCTGGGTGTGCCTGTTTAATTTTCACCTAGAACTCTTAACATGGCAGTTTACAGAGCTGATGGATCTGTTTAATTCAAAGGAAGTTCCACAAGGTACAAATGTGCTTTTCTTCTGCACTGCAGCAGACACTGCTGTACATTCATTGATCTACATTCCTTTTATTGTTTCTGTCCCTGGAAGTTTCAATATTTTTGTTTTTTCATGGAGATAGTTGTTAAATGTAGATGCTATGAAATGAGTTTGGATCCCATTTGGATAGTCCTAGAACATGCTTACTGTAGCTTTTCGACTGTATTTCTTCAAATGTAAGGTTTACATAAGCCTTGAAATTTTGGGAATTAAACAGTTCTTGATTATATCCACTCAATCATGAATTTCCCTTTCATCCATTATTCTGTTTTATAGCAGTGAATCTCCAGTGTCCACAATGACACTGACTCACAGTTCCTTAAAAATTTACCACTGAGTTTCACTTTCATTCTTCTATAGTGTCATGAGGCATAAGCACATATTAGAATTGAAGGCACTATCTTATTTATATTAATAAAGTCTTACTTCATGAAAAGTATATTTATGGAGTAGAGAATAAGAATGAATGGAGTAAGTCAATTTGATGCCCACTGTAAGAAATTAAGCAAGATATGATAGTGTTTGCACAAGTTTCTTCATAATAAATAGGAGGACAAATGATAGTTAATGTGCTTAGAAAGTAAAGCTTATTTCTCTGTTACCAAAGGTGGGATGAGAATTTTAAGGGTAGCATTAGTTCTTCCAGACTATTTTACGTTGCACTAATAAGCAACTGTCAAGTATCATGAGTGTAGAGCAACAAACTATTACAGTTATCCAGGGGTACTATTCCATTCTCTATACAAGGAGCAAAAGTAAAAAGAGCAGCCATTACTAATCACAATGGCAGAAGGAAAGAAGACACATTACATATGCCTACAATTATAAAGTCTTCCTTTACATTACCATTTGAAATCCATTCAATTATTTTCTAAACTCATCTCTTTTTAGTAACATTACAAATGCAACTGTAAACCCTACCTCCCATCAATAGAAATGTTTATCACTATAAACTAAAGCTGTAAGTTCATTGTTTTCCTTCCAAGTTATCATGAGTGATAAATTTACCAAGTATTTCACTGCTTCATAATACAAATAGCTATCCTTACATCTTCCAATAAAACTTTTCTTGCTGCTTGTTGTTCAGCCCTAAACTCAATGTTAATGCATCTTATTTTTATTGCTGCAAAATCACTAATTTTATATAGCAAGATTTTCATCAGAATAAACTGAAGATTATAAACTGAGAAAGAGGAGAAAAGATTCTGGTAATATTTGTGGTTTTTAACATTTTTTGTTGATTTTGTGGCCATATAATAGGGCCCTTTCTACATGAATTCAGGAAACAGAACAGTACAAAGCACATACAATATAAACCATAATTATTTATTATTCTATTACCTTTATTTTTTATTTCACCCTTAAGATGGGTATGCATTTGTTAAATTCATCATTTATATATTTTTCCTTTTTTAAATCCACATTCTCCACAAGTTTTATCAAACTTGTGGTTTTGTTACTCCATCATGTTTGTAGCTTTAATCTACTCCTTACTTGGTCTATACATTCCCCAAAATGTGATAACTTCATTCAGACCCTTGACTTCTTCAGTCAGAGGGGCTAGAGGAAATGGGTCCTTTTTAAACACTGAGTCAATTCAAGAGAGTAGATTCAGATTCTGTTTATTTATTCTATCTCTTTCTTATAGTATTTCATTCTTATTAAATCTATCCCTATAATTTATATACCATCTTGGTTTATTCACATTATCGGACATTGAGACATGAAAATACTAAATTCATACAGAAGATCAGTAAAACAAACACTGTTTAATCAATCAAATAATTAATGCAGTGAAGGTGATATTGGCCTTAGGTGACTAGATTTTGTCTTAATTGCTGAAAGTTAACGAAGTCTAAGCCAGAAATAGATGTTCCCAAAGGATTTCTTTAATTATGTGACTGAAAGAAAATAAGTGAAAGGCTTGGGAATATATGATTGTTGGAATGCTCCATGTTGCCCTTAGTAGTTAGCTCTTCCTATGACAAGAAATGATAGCAAATTTTCTGAGATAAAAATACATAAATTTCTTATAGTTCTATTTGGTAAGGAGAAAGGTCAGATCTACTCTTTTCTTTACTAGATTGAATAAGTACTGATCAAAATACTGGTAGTCAAGTACTGGTAGGATTGCATTCATTTTGGTGGTAGCAACAACCAAGAGGATCTACTTACTACTTATTCAGATTTTGGGCAAACTTCAGTCCTTTACATTGTAAAGTGCAATCTCAATTAGATTGCTCTCTGTAGGCTCTGATATCATCCTTAATCTCAAAAGGCTGTCAGCATTCAGGTCTCCCGGTTCATTCTATACAACTTCAAAATCAGATATAGCAGATTGACCTCCATCTTTTAATCTCTACCTTACTTTTTCATGACCTTTTTCTGACTTCATAAGGGAAGATTTTCCTCTTCCAAGAATTCATGTGATTAGATTGGGATCATAAAGACTATCCAGATAATCCGTAGGTTGATTTCAAGTTCTATACCCATAACTGCTTCTGGAGAGGTAACATGCTTAAAAATATATCAGAACATGCTTAAAAATATATCAGAAAGGTGAAAAATAAGAAGCCCAATCCTAAGTATAACAGCACGAGTCACTAAAATAAATGATTTGAATTTAATTTTAGCATTACATTATAATTACCAGTCTTGCTCAAGGAAATTTCATTGCTTGTTTTTGTTTAAGTTTAAGATGTCTATAGAATAACTTGCCTCATTTCTATGATTAATATCATGATTTTGTAAAGGAATCCTTTCTCAAATTCTTAGCTTACCATGAGGTATTGAATTAGATATTATTTATTTCAATAGCTATACTTATTAGGCTGTAAATCTGTCAATCAGTCTCTTACTGTACCACTCATTTATCTGAAATTACTATCTCAAAAATAGTAAATATTGGTTGTTCAATGCAGAACATTCTTCGAAGTTTTTACTTACTTGCTTTCCAGTCATCATGAGCCTATATTCAGAAAGGTGAGTCATGTTAGTTTAAACAAGATATGGACAAAGATATGAGTAGCCGTCTGTACCATTCTACTCCAGAAGTAAGTAGAACATAGTGTTTATTGCTCATTGAATGACTACCGTATATTAGACATATCTTACAAGATCTAAACTTATTAATTTTAATTTCAAATAGTTACACCGTTGATCAACCATAAATGAAATGTGCAAACTTAGAATCCTAAACAGAATTAAGAGCTAAATTTAGAGTTAAATTTGGTATTTATTTGGCATAAAAACTAATTCTCCCTCTAATTATTCTTTCAAAAATTATTTACTAAATACCAATTTTCTTCCAGATTCTCTTTTAGAAAAAGAAATACTGTTCGAAGGATCCAAAAGTGTTAATTCTTAGCAGTTATAGTCTATGTTGCAAAACCAAATGTATTCATTTTAAATATTTTTTGAAAATTTAACTACATTACCTTCACCTAAGGAATATCAAAAATGCATGACTGGTTTCAAGGAATAAGCATTAATTGATATATAGGAAATTTAATTATTACTGTGATTGACGTTTAAATGAATAGTTTTTCTCATACTGATTACTTCTTCATAACGAACCCATTGTCCCTAGCTTTTTAATAAGTGCCTGTGAAAAAAAAAAAGCATAGAAAAATACAGTGAAGTTTCAGATTGTTATCCATCAGAGAACATTTTAAAGTACCAGTTGCAACAGTTCATGTGCCAAGTCCACAGACTCTTTCTTGAGTATTGTAATTAGAAATAAGAGCCATCTCTTGCCAGATTATCATTTTACACTTAAGTTAGTAGAACAGAAAGGTTATTCATGATAAAAGCCACTCATTTGAAAAGTAGTCTCAGTCCTTTTTACCTCAGGTCATCAATCATTTGAAACATTCTTATGAACACTTCACTGAAAAGTAAATTTTTCTCCAATAACTATAACTCAGAATAAGCATCAAAAATATTAATTCTTATTAAAAGAAAAAATAATTTTAAAATCAACATTTCATGGATATATTTTATAGAATGTAAAGCCGGAAAAATTACCCCAAAGAAAAAGTTAACTTAAGGTATTTAAATAAATTTTGAAGAAATTAAGCTACTCTCATGATTTTAGTGTTATAAAAGTGAGAATAGAAAATACTCCTAAAGACAGTTGCTTAATAGAAATGGAATATAGTACACTATAGGTGTCTTGGTGGTGGGTGTGGTGTCATAAAATGTATCTGAAAGTTATGATCCTATATCTCCTAATCATATGCAATGTTGTAGAGCAGTGCTATCTCAGGAAAAAAAAAATCTGAAATCTCTCTATAAGGGAAATAACAAAAAGGCACTATATTTCAAAATATACCAACTTACAGATAATTTAATACAAGACAATTCTATTCAGTCTGATTTGTAGAAATAAAAAAAAAATGATCTTCTATCATCAGAGGCTCTCTTTTCCACTCCCAATCTGTAAGAAGAAGCATTAAAGTTTGTTCAATTAAATGTATAGACATATTTCTCTCCAGTACCTGCATTTTGGGAATTGCTTTATTTTTCAAATTCCATATATTGCAGTTTTCCCACAAGGGAAGTTAAGTGACAGCGTAATACAACATTCTTATATTTATAAGGTGATTAATTGAACTTCTTTTAATGCTATAATTATCCGTATTTGGTCATTCATAGTGTTCATAACCCAATGAACTACTTCATAATTCATTAAAGGGGGATATTGTGAGATA
Source organism: Uropsilus gracilis (assembly GCA_004024945.1). Lineage (NCBI taxonomy): Eukaryota > Metazoa > Chordata > Mammalia > Eulipotyphla > Talpidae > Uropsilus > Uropsilus gracilis. The sequence continues at coordinate 126,583 of PVHY01000087.1, read as the reverse complement.
TTTTAAAAATGAAAAATCTAATTACTAGTTCTATGATCATATATATATTACATTGATTAATTAGATATATTTCCCTTTCTTATTGATCATAATTTTTTTAAAATTTCTGTATACTCCAAAGTTCTCCCACTACCATATCACCAGTGAACTGTCACTCTAGTTGCTTTTACTCATTCCTCCCTTGATTTTTACCCTCCTTCTCTCCATCTCCCTTGCTGTATGCTTCAGTTCTATTATCAGTTTGTAATCAAAAATCTTCAACAAGATCTTAGCAAACAGAATTTAGCATCATAACAGAAAGATAATTAAACATGTTCAAGTGGAATTTACTCCAGGGGAATAAGGTCTAACACTTAAAAGTCAATAAATGTAATTTAACACATAATATAAAAAAAGAAAAATACAAAAAGACATTATCATATTAATAGATGCTGAGAAAGCAGTTGACAAAGTCAACATCTATTTATGATAAACGTCCTCAAAAATCATGAGATAGAAGGAACATGCCTAAACATAATAAAAAGAATATATGACAAACCCACAGCCAGTATTATCCTAAATGATGAAAAACTGAAAGACTTCCATCTAAAATTGGGAACCAAACAAGGCTGTCTACTCTCAATCACTGCTTTTCTATATAATACTGCAAGTCTTACCTACAGCAGTAAGGCAAAGGAAGGGCATACAGAGAACCCAAATAGGGGAAGAAGTAGTAAAATTATCACTATTTGCAGATGACATGTTAATATATAGAAAGAGCCCTAAAAATTCTATGGAAAAACTAAAATAGTAAACAGTTCAGTAAGGGAGCAGGCCACAAAATCAAAGCACAAAAATCAGCACCCTTCTTATATGTGAAATATTGGTCCTACAAGAAGTTAAGAAAATTATTGCATTTACAGTTGTACCAATGAAAATTAAATACCTGGGAATAAACTTAACAGGGGATGTGAAAAACTTATACAAATAAAACTATAAAAACATTGTTAAAAGAAATAGAAGAAAACACAAAGATATGGAAAGATATCTCCTGCTTATTGGATTGGAAAAATTAAGTGACAAAATGACCATTCTAACAAAAGCAATCTACAAATTCAATGCAATTCTGATAAAAATTTCAATGGTATTCTTCAAAGAAATGGAGCAAATATTACTAAATTCATTTGGAATAAGAATTTTACATAATTTTAAATTCAGACACCACTAAACATTTTTGAATAAATGTGTAATAGGGATATTTATTAAAAAAATATGACCTAATTTTTTAGTTCTATTTAGTATTACATTCTGAATGTCATAGGTAAACTAACTTTTTAATCCTTTTAAATGAATACTCATTCATAAAGTCTTAAGTCATGTTATCATCCTACTCAACAGATATAAAATGGAGATCAGAAAATAAAGCTTCCTTTTCTCTAAGTCATTGTTTCTTAGTTCTAAAAAAGTTTCTAGTACTCTCGCAATCCAGTATGATATAATGCCTAGCTGTTAAAGTTATTCAAAATCACATCAATTGAAGATCAAAACATATAGAAATACCCTTTTATAGGGTATTGGGACAAGAATATATTATGTAGTATGTCCTCACTATGGTATTCAATCATACTATTCAAGCGTAAGAAAAGATTAAATGCTACTATTTATAACAGAATGAAAGGTATCCAAGGGATTTATGTGTATAAAGCAAGTTAGAATAAAGACAAATAATGGACATTGAGTTATCAGATGTTTAATCAAATAATAAGTCTTCTTAACTAGCAGATGTCATTGAATGAAGTGAGGTTTCTGAGTATAAGAGAGGGAGAAGAGAGAAGTCAAGGAGATAACAAAGATGGTGGCAGAGAAAATAAAAACAAATACAAATAAAAAATAAAAATTGAAGCTAGCTTTGAAGTTCCTGGGAGTCAAAAATCAAGCTCAGTAGATTACACTGTGTATATAGATGAGTCATTAGTTTTTATGCTTTCTCCTTAGGTCTGTAGTCAGTGTCTTTAGGATTAAATTAAAAAACAAAGGAAAGGAAAGTGATCTACTTAAAAATATGTTAAATTGTTTTGTTTTTCACTAAAAATCATTTTCAAAACTATATGTTTCATTTAATGATTATGTATGTTAAATATAAATAATTATAAATAGATCAATACAATTATCATTTGTATTGAAAATGCAATCATCATTTGTATTGAAAATATGAATAAAAATAAATGCATCTTTCTCTTCCTGGTTTCATGAGAAAACAAATACTGTTAAGCCATAAAGATAAATCTTGTCATAATAATACCTCTGATTCTTGGTAAAAATTGAAGCATTATTTGTTTCAGAAATTTTTATTTTTATTATTTAAATTTTGAAATAATTTATAGTGTTACTGTTTCAGTGGCATTTGCTTAAGTGAAAAATTTATATTTATTTTGTATAATATATTTCAATAAATTTTAGGTTACATTTTAAAAGGATTAATTTTGTGAATAAATTCAGGAAATTTCTCTGCTTTTCCTTTGAGCAGTAATCAACTAGATGACCTGATAACAATTAAATCAGTAACAAGGAAGTTCATTCACCTAACTGCAAGAGCTCTAGATTCTTTTGATTAAAATAGTAGTTATTTGAGACTATATTTCATATATAATCTTTGATCATTATATATAAAGACTATGAAAGCTGAGAACAGATCATATATATGAAATAATTGGCCATATGTAGCTATACTTTTTATGGATGAAGTTTATATCTATGTGTACAAGCAACATTTAAAAGTGCAAGCAAATGCAGACACAGTAACCTTTAATTATTTAATGCCCAGTTGTTTACTTATAATTCTGAAAAATATGTGTGTTACTGATTCAGTACACTTGATATTATTATTAGTGTTCCTTTATTAAATTTTAGTGGCATTATTATAATTAGTTTTGTCAGGGTGTTCATCAAGTGTTTTGTGTATGATTACACGACTTTCTGCATCATTAGAATGACTTATGAAAAACACGGTAGTGTAAAGGGAATGCTTAATTTGTACTTATTTATATTGTAGTTTTTTCTTCATATGCTTCCTGGGCAGTGTTTCCATTCATGATTGTTGATTGCACCATAGAAACACCTGGGGAGATTTTAATAATCAAGGTGAGAAAAAAAATCCTTAGCAAACCAGAATATTGGGTATGAGGTGAACTCATTAGCACACTTTAAAGATGTATGGGTAATTTCTGTGCAGCCAATGTGGGAAAATACTGTTCAAGAGTGGAAGGGATCTTGTGATAAAATGCAAAATCCATGCAATAAGCATCTCATTTGTCTTCATTCATAAGAAATTTGGAGTTAACAAATATAATAGTAAACTGTCTCTGAACACTATGATTTGTGCAATAAAGTAGTTCTAATTCCGATACTTTGAGAATACTATTTCCTTGTTTTTCTTATTTTAGGTCTTCAAGTTATGAAGGTAAAGGAACAAAGAAGTAAAATTATTAATGTCTTAAAAATAAGTAAAATAATGAATGTTAAATGAGAAAATGAATTAAGCATTGCTGAATGTAATTTATAGTAAACATTAGGAGCTATACCTTTGACTATGGCCCTTCAAACAACCTTTTTGGCATTTTATATTTGAATGAGCCTCGCCAAAACTGATTAGAAGATTGCAGCTTGAAACAGTACATATTAGTTATACAGAAAATATACCTATTTAGGTTAGAGACTTCAATTTTTGATCAGAAATAAGTGAAGGATAAGAATATATAAAGAAAAAGTAATCACGGAGAAAGGAAACGTCCCACCCCCATAATACTAACTATATTCACCTCACTATTTGATACGAAAGTGGATAGGGAATACTGAAGTTAAAAAAAAAAAGAATGCATTATTGTCAGGACATTAATATATTAAATATCCAAGCCAGAGACAAATAGTGCCCTTTGGGTCAATAGGCCACTTAAGCATTTAGTTAAATTTATATGAGAACATTGCTTGAAAGATAATTGTAATGATATAAAATGATTCAGTTCAATGATTCCAGTGTGGCTTAAAGATAATGAATCTTTTGTATCGTTCATCTTGGGAATAATAACATTATTGAGTTCAGTGACTGCTAATGAGCTTTTTTGCTAGGAAAGGAATAAATTACACAGAGAGATATTTTGATTATTATAAGCATGATATTTTAAAAAGTAATTAGAATGCTTATGAGTAAATAGCAGGATTGGAACTGAATTTGATCATAAGGAAGTTTAATACTACAACCATCATAATAATTTTGTGAAAATTAATCCCTTAATACAACTAAAAAAAGATACAGAAGTTTTAAACAAAATACAGTTAGGAAAATATTAAGATATTGAGAGTGATAGATAAACTATGACAAATATAAATCAGAATTTTATATACCAGATGCTTTCCTATATTTAGGAAAACATTAGTAAACATTAAAAATGGACCTCAATAGAAGATCTGGATTTGTTGCATTAGAGACATTAAAATATATTATAGTTGGAAAATATAGACATGAAAATATATTTAATTCATTTAAAAAATATATGTATATTTTTCTCTATGCCCACCATGTTCAATTACAGCATAATGAAGTTTAATAATTCCTAAGGAAGATTAATAATACACAGATTTGGAAAAGGAAAGTTATTCCAATAGATTTTAGTAAACATATTCTAACTTGTAAACAACATTTTAGTGCTTCCTGATCTTCTTGGAAATTGTAATGATTTCCAGGTAGCCCTTGGTGAACTGAAATGTATAGCATAATCTTGGTCATGAAGTAAACATGTCAGAACTAAATATAAAATTAATTCAAGAGGCCAAATACTAAGAACAAAATTTAATTTCACTTAGAAGAGATAAACGTTCTTTGAAAGATTTTTTGGATACTATTCTTGGCCCAGATAAATTTTACTATATATTTGAAGTAGAATAATTTTATTCATGAACCTTAATGAGGGGAGAAATCAGCAGGCCCTCACTCTATAAAACAGGGTTTTAAAAAGTTACATTAATTTTTGGATGATTTTGTCATCTGCAAACATAGGGTTACCCACGGAATGCTGTGCAGCAATTGTAGGACATCAGTTATGTCTCTAAAATGAGCAAGATATAAGAGACAGCTGCGGTCCCCACATCATTCCTCGGACCTGCGAAGAAATTTTTTACTGTGCTGGTGGACACATTTTATGAGTTTAGATTTACTTTTTCTTCCTTCCACCGTCTGTCTGTGACTACTCCCTGTGAACTGTTTGTAACAGAATTCTATCACAACCTGAGTTTGTAAAGCGTTAGCAAACGTTAATTTAATAGACAACCTTGCCATCTTCCTATTAAACACATGACTCTTTAGACAGGCTGGCTTGGGGCCCATTTTTATTCTCAATATCTGATTTATGGAGAAACATCATTTATACTAGAAAGTAGTTTTGGAACACTCACTACCTAATTCTAGGACCTGTTAGTGCATAAGAGTAAGGGAATAAGAGCTCATTTGTTTTCTTGAAAAGTATGCAATGACTCTCAGATAACAATGTGTTTGTTTATATAAGGGGAACCTAGAATAATGTGAAAACAGATTACTGTGCAACTCTTCCTTTAAGTAAAACAAAGCAACTACCCACTTGATTCCAGAGTTTTAATAATTCCATATGTTGGACAACAGTTTACTATAACATACCTATCTTAGACAATAAGTTTACAAATTTTCAAATTAAAAGTGTCATTCTTTGGGCTCTATTCTTTTAAAAACATATAGTATGCATTTTAAAGTCATTATCTACATATATATACTTATCAAATAATCAATGTTTTGACGCAAAGTGCAATTAATTAAAAGAAAATTTATGTCAGAGAATTGGCAGAGTTTATTAGGTAATACAGTGATGTCATTTTGAAATCATACAAAAGTTGGTATAGAAATTGACATTATTATTGATTTGGTAGTGAATACATGTATTTAATGAAAGATATAAATTAGAGAAGCATTCAATTTCTTATTTTTTAAAAAACGAAACTATTTTTGTAAGTTATTGTGTGAAATGATACCCTAAAAGTTAAAATAGAATGTGTTAATAAAGTAAAATTAACATACATGGTATTATGTTTGTATTATTCTTGGCATAATTGTTTACTTTTGTATAACTTATTTGTGAGCATTAACATAGTTATATTACTCTTTGATTCAAAGTTAGAATATATTCAGAAAACAGATTTATTTTTAAATATTTTATTGATTATGTACATATTTTTCTTACATTGTTGTACACCAAAAAGTTCTCCCACCATCTTATCACCTTTGAACCATCATCCTGATCCCTTATAAGGAAACAAAGCAAAGGACAAGGAAAAGTTAAAACTAACAAACTGACAACAGAACTAATGTATATAGCAAGGGAAGGGGAAGGAGAACACAAGGAATCTGGATAAGTGTAAAGCAGTTTCTTACTTTAATATTATGACTACAAAGAATTATGAACTTCACTTGCCTTATAATATATCTGAGAAAGAGTGAACCTAAAATATGATGTTCTAACACTCTCCTGTGTGGCAGTTCAAAACTTTTTAAGTATGTGAGATAATGGAAAAGATATAATGGAAGGTGATAGTATAAATGAGATGTTATACTAAATGAGTCCATCCTGTTAGGATAATATAAATTGAGATCATATATTTCTCACCTTGAAAATGGAAACTACATTAGACCATAAGAAGAATGAGGGGACATTGTCTATTTAAAGGATTCATGTATTTTAAAATTAAATTTCATACAGTTCTTAAAATACTTATGCTACATATATCAGTTATCTTGGACATATCTATCATCCAAAATATTACAGAATATATTTCCCTCACAGAATCAAGAATTATAAAGACAAGTGTAATAGAGTCTTACTCCTTAGAAAAATAATATAGAATATAAAATGTAACTAGGAAAGTATAGTTTTAAAGTCTTTATTTTGATGTTCTCTCTTATCAGAGGAAGTCAGTTCCCTTTTCCATGTAATTTTATTTGAAAAATTAACATATTAATGTTATTTTGATGAAAATATTATTTGCTTACAACTACATATGCCAACTAAATTGTAATAATGGAGTATTTTTCTGTGCACATAAATAATGTAATATTAAAGTCTGACTAATATGTTTTTATATATTTTTGTCATGGAACATAACATTATAATGTTGTATTTTGTTCTTATATTTCAAATATATTAATTATCCCAGTAAATAAAACGTTTCACGGAATGCAACTGAAATAAATATAGGATAAGATTGATTCATCCAAACTTTTTTATTTAAAATAATTTAATTTTCAATAGATAAAGAAAGAATTAAAATGTTGCATTCTATCATTGGTGTTATCCAATCATTGTAGAAAATGCCACTTAAATAGACAAAAAGGAATCTGGAGAAGTAAAAAGAGTTACAGTAGGAGTCTAGCAGTTGTTCTTTTATATGTTACAACAAAATTTGCAGAATTAATAAGAGTACAAGAGGATGAAAAAAAAAACAGAAAAAAAAAACAAGTTTAAAAAGAAGTTAGTATGGTTTCTGTCAGTTGTGTCAGTGTTTTACAAAATGAATGAAAAAAAAAAAAAGAAATGAAATGGAAACTGTTTCACCTAAACAGTTATGTGCAAAGACTGCCAATTTTCATGAGAAACTAAAAATTTGATGCAGGATGAAATCTCACAGATGAGAATCTGGAGGCAAATTTGAATAGCATTGAAGACTATAACTAATCAATTAAATTGCAAGAGGTTGAAAGAGATTTTCCAATTCTATTCCAGTATAGAATTCTAAATTATTACTTAGATTTTAGAATTCTAAATTTTATATTGTTATAATATAGAATTATAAGTCATCATTTAGAATTTTTAACATTTTATTGTCTATACAGCAAAGTCAAAGGCATTTTAATGAATAATATTGATCCCTTATATATATTCTTCATTTAATATAGTCCCAAAAGTAACACAAACTACAAGACAAACAAGTCCATATAATATTTACTCTATTCGCATGCTAGTTGTTGAATGCAATATAAAACAGATTGTCTTATCTTTTGATGTAAAAGTAATGTACAATGGCATATACCATTATACATAAAATGATATACCAACCTAATTGCATATGCTGAGTTTTAATAATATATATAATTTATAAACATAATATTTACAAAATTATATATGACTTTAACCTTTGTATTCTATTATCTTTACCTTTCTCTTTGGTTTTGAAAAATATTTAATATACTGAAATATGCAGTTTAAAATCAAATGATATTTCCCTTTTTGTGCTTTGATTTTGCCATAAATGGTCTGCAGAACAAGCCTGTAAAATTATTTGTTTTCTGAACTATAATTCTTGTGTAATCATATGTTAAAGGAGATTCTTCCTGTTGTGTTGTTAAGTCAAGTGTAATCATCAATGCTTAGCACCAAAAACTCCCTCCTATGTTATAGGAAGTTCAAACAAACACAATTTTCAAGGCTATTAACCAAATCTAGAACCAGTCTTAATCAGCCTAATATGTTGATATATGATGGTAGCTGTTAAAATGAAAACTGAGTACATGTGTAGCAGTACTACACCCCCCCCCCAGTTTGTTGCTTTAAGAACCGAAAATAAAAAATAATTCCTGTATCATTACCTGAAGTTACAATTATATAGTAAGCATGCACTTTATATTTTTTCAGCTGTTTTTCTGTCCTTGTCATCTAATATATATATATATATGTATTTTGTCCTTGTCTTAACTGACAGTTTTGGGCAAGTACAAATCTAAAACATAAATAAATATAAAGATGTTGGGTACATTGTATATAATAAAAATATTGGATATATCCTATATAATAGCCTTTCTATGTGTTGTGTATAATAAAATAATCATGAACAATTTTGTTTTAAAAAGTGAACAAAATGTACATCAAAATTAAAACACAATTAAAACACAATTTTCTAACAATTGTTTTTGATATTCACAACTATTTTTTTTAATACTGGATAAAAAGAAGAATACAGTTCAAAATGTATGTGTTCTATTTGGAACACTATCTATATCTATATCTATCTATATCTATATCTATATCTATCTATATCTATATCTATCTATAGATATAAATCAAGAGAATTCTGGAGCTAACCACGAATAGATAGTAAAAGCTTAGGTTAATTTAAAATTAACAGAACAGTATTTCTATAGCTATAGGTAGTCTTCAGCTTGATACACATTAAAATGATTCCAGGTTAACATGCAGTGACCAAATTATTTTCATTTCAAAACAAATTGTATCATCAGGTGAAATGGGGTTCAAAGAATTGTTAATAGGTGGTATTATGAAAGTATTTTTCCTGTGGTAAATATGTTGTGACTTATGAGGGAAATTATATTTTTTCACTCAGCAATGCTAAGAACTCATAAGAGTATAAAGATATTATCCCTGCTAAATGAATAACACCTCCTTCAAAATACAATTTCTAAGGTCAATTATTCTGTGACTCCTTTGTTATCTTCCATAGCTAGAATAGACATTCCTCTGCGGTCCACTTCCACAGTGACAATTATACTTGATTTCTGTAATCCTAATTTGTATGACTGTGTTTATGCATGTCTCTTTCTAGTGTAACCTAACATTATATATGACATGAGATTAATATGCTGAAAACATTTGTTGAACTATTAACTAGTCACTAATTGATGCTTATTTTTATTAATACATCACCAACTTTTGTAATGAACTCAGTCATGAGCAACAAGTCTGTTTCTATTAAACTTAATTTGAGCAGCATTACACACATTTTACATGTATCAAAAATGTATATTGTTTTAAAAAACATAAATTATAACCTAATTAGAGTGCATAAAGTACAGGTAGATCATTAATGATGTTAATATTCATTCAAACTATTGTAGTGCTTTCACATTTGTAGAAATACTTCCGTCTGAACTTTGTTGAGTCACTAACACTGCATACATTTTAGAAGGAATGGAAAAATAAAGCACTAACAGAATTTAAAATAAATATTAAATTTTCCTGAAAAGTAATTATCCTTTAAATATATACACAATAAAATACACAAAACTATGCACCTACACAACTAAATACTAAGACCAATAAAAAGTCAGACCTTTAGAGACTTTTATCACATATTGCTGCATATTGCTATTTTCTTCATATCAACTTTAATGAGCCAATATGGAAGTAGAATGCACAAGTCAATAGATATTGGTATTTGATTAATCAACCTTTAAAATCAATTACATATTTTCAGATTTCTATATTGGAAGGTTTAAATATTGTCACTAATTCCCACACTAATGCTTTTTGCCATTGATGCTATTACTCATAATTGGTCAAGAAAGATTTAGTTTCCACATTTATCTAATTGTTTACTTTTGAAAATCAGGTAAAGTTTTACAAATCCACGTGTCAAGGAAGATTAACCACTAAAAATTAACCATTTTCATAGAGAAATTCTGCTATTCCATCCAGAGCTTAAGAATTTTGATCACTTTACAGTGAAAAAAGTGTTAATATTTCTTGGATACAATTCACATCTAACAAATGCATTGACTGGGTACATTCTTATTATGTTGAAATCTTAGCAAGAATCACATCAAGAAGCAGAATATATCGTTCTTATGTTGGTATTGGTGTCTGTGAAAAAAAGCAAAATTGACTGTAGCCATGGGTATTTTAAATAATTATATAGTGACTAATAGTAGAGTTTTATATATTGTTTTGAATTGCCAAGTTTACATAATTTCTTCATAGAGATATTGTTTGCTGTTGGTGCTTTTAGTATTTTGACAAACCAACATGTAAAAATTTTGGTAAAAATATTTTTGTAAAGATAATCATAAGTTGATATAATATATTGAATGCTAATATATGTAGACTATAAGGGAAAACACTTAAATATTTATTTCCATAAAACTTTTGTAAATGCTATTATATAAACTTCTAAATGTTAAAATTCATTTATGATTTCATTATCTAACTCCCACTATTCACGACAAAATAAATTACATTTGCATATTTTTATTCCATTTACCTAACTCCCATTATTCATGATAAGGTTTGTTTAAATATGATTTTATTCTTTATATTTAAATGATAAAGTTTTGAAAAATCATAAATTCGTATATACAGGTAGCTAAAACTAAATAGTATGAGTTATTTGAATACCTTGATATATTGTGTTCCTTGTAAAACAAAAGTTCCCATGACTCATCAAAAACAGAAAAGAGAATTCCATAGAATAGCACATGAAGCACATCATGCTTCAGATAGAATTTTTTACTGTTGTTTTGATTAATATGCTTGCTTTATATATTTTGGGAAAAGACTTTATACAATACAGCTATGTAAATACTAATATATTTCATTTATTTTTGAAGTTAGAAACACAAATTCAAAGTAAAATATTTTTAAGAATGGAGGTTGGAACCAGACCTATGTCACATAAAAATGACTATGATGGAGGATTATGGATGCCTTGTTGGTGGGTTTTCTAATTTAACATATATTTTTTCTATTTCTGAATCATAGACCATAGTATAAACCAATGTTTATACAACTAAAAATATAAATTAAAAATTGATAAACTTATAGAAATGGAAAACAAGTAGATATTCAGATCAGATTCAATATAATCCCAATCCAAGTTTGCAAAACATTTCTCAAAGAATAGTATAAACATTACTGTAAAAGATTCCAAATAGTTGAATTAGTCCTGACAACAAAAGGAAAAAAAAAATGTAGAGACGTCCATGCTATTTCAAAGCGTTTGTAGTCAAGTTTGTGATAACGTATAGAAATATACCCAAATCACTAGAACGGAACTAAGAGACCAGAAGTAAGCTCACATAAGATCAGTTATTATATGACAATTCTATAATAAAGAGAATATATAATTATACATACACACAAATACAAACACATACATACACACACATGTATATGAAAAGAAAGTCTTCGAGCACTATCTCACACCAGACATACACACAATAAATTCAAATGTTTTAAAGATTTGTGTGTACGATCTGAAACCATACAATGCATTGAAAAAAAATATGCAACAAATTCCACAATATTGGCTTCAGTGTTACTTTTGGGGACTCCCCTCAACTAACAAAGAAAACAAATGGAAATGTATCAAAATAAACAAAAACTGTACAGTGAAAGAAACTATTTAAATGAAAAGACACACTACTAAATGGGAGAAGATATCTACACAACATACATCTGGCAAAGAGCCAATATAAAAAAAAAATCTTCAAAGAACTACACAATTAGAAACAATTTAAAAAAATGAGACGAGATAAATATAGATACTTCTTCAAAGAAGACATATGAATGAAACAAGTCTATACTTGAAAATAACATATGGGCCGGGCACGGTGGCTCGTGCCTGTAAGCTTCAACCTATGAAGTGGCCGGGGCTAGGGATCGCGGTTTGAGTCCCGCTTGGGATCCATAGCAAGACCTATTTCCCAAAAAATAGCTGGGCGTGGTGGCGTGTGCTTGTAATCCCAGCTACCTGGGAAGCTGAGGCTGGGGATTGCTTGAGTCTGGGGTACACCAGGCAAACAAGAGCCTGCAGTTCCACGGGCAAAAAATAGCAAGACCTAGTCTCAAAAAAAAAAAAAAAGTAAAGAAACTAACATATAGATGCACTATTTAAATTTTTGAGTAATTTTAGGAATTTATTTACCTTTTAAATTCTAGTAGGAAGGACCAGTTTAGTATTTAAATTAAGGACTGAGATGACCCAGTCTGTATCTATTGAGAGAGACACTGGAGATTGGTTGGTTTAAAAAATGATTGAAATGCCTAGATCAAGAAATTGGCAGTGAAGGTGTTAGAAAAAGTGAGCAGACTTGAGAGACTAAATAATAAAGGGGAAAATGAGCAAAGCTGGTTAAACTAGCCTACAAGAGTGTAGAAGATATCGGACCCCAAAGTTTATGATTTCTCAAATCCAAGATATTGAAGGGTATAGCTTCCATTTTTGACATGCTAACTCTGATGAATAACAACAGGCAATTGAATGAATGAATATGGCCTTACAGAAAACAGTCGTTTTGAGTGATGAAAAATTCTGATGAGTAAAGGATGGAATAAAAAAGCCCTGACCTCTTCTTAACAAGAATTATATTTGTGGTATTTACACGTTATGTTGTTGGGACAACTATATAGACTTTCATTTTGTAATTTACTAATAAAATCTTCTCAGTTAGGCTCTATGCTTAGTTCTTGCATACAACAGGAGAGGATTAAGGTGATTCCCACCCTCTTATAGCTTACTGTGAACTCCTCGAATATACCTTGGTGAATAAGAACATTCTAATTTATCATTCTAAAAAGCATTGCTATGAGAGAAACCAATTGTTCAGCTTTCACAATAATTCCCATGTTCAAATGAAGGTGGTATTATTTCTCGGCTCCTTACTGAAGATTGATGATATATATTAGTAATGTAAAGCACTTGGGTGCCCTACTGTTAACAAGTCTCTCTAAGCAGAATACTTTGAGCATAAGCATTTTTTAAAATAGTATGCATATTTGTTTATTATTATGTATAACATTAGATGGGATAAAAGGATCTTTAATATTATGTTCTAAGTGCTATGTGTTATCTTACTTTGAACTTCAGGTTCTTTGTGAATGTCTAACAAATTTGAGTTGCTTTAGTTATATGCCTTCTTTTTTTTTTTGTTGAAAGCAAAAGCTCATCATTCTAATAATGCTCTTGAAGGTCTGTTATTTCCTCAATTAATAGCTGTGTCCTACTAGATTACTGAAAAAAATTTATTCCATTAAATAGAATAAGATCATAGCATCTTTCATCCATATCAGTTTTTAAATGTCAAATAATTTTAATGAATAGTCTAGTTTTATGAATAAAAAGGGAGGACATATGTACTCTTATGTTCTTTGTTGAAAACCAGTATACATATTTGTCATTTTAAGGATAATGTTCAAACGTCTTTATAGAAAATTCCTCCTACTGTAACACCTGGAATATACTTTGGAGACTATCCCTAGTGAAAGAAGTACTACACACACTAAAGCCTGTTGTTTTTAGTGACTGCTTCTGTCTCTCATTTGTGGACTTATAATGGTCACCACTTACGTAAGACATTTAGACAACAATCAAGTCTTTCCCATATTTAGTAAAAGAACCCTTTCTTGTTTTCTGGTTCTAGCTATATAGCCATCTATCAATTTGAAGATAATTCTGGAAATCAGTAAGTGTGTATGTATGTGTATATAGGTATATATAATAAAATTATATATGTATTTGAATATAATGTTTAGCTATATTGTTGCATAAACTATTATCCCCCAAATAAGCTCCTTATCAGAAAAAAAAATAAATAAAACCTGTTATCTCCAAGTATGTTGAACACAGCTTTGCTGGGTTCACCAGCTCCAGGTCTTTCATGAGGTTGAAATGAATCTGTCCAACACAGTCACCTCAGAGCTTACCTCACTCATCCACACCCAGGCTCATTCAAGATCAGCATCAAACATCATCTTACCAAGTCAAGTATAAGTATCTGTTGTCCGCAAGACTCTAGTCTTCTGCTGGCTATTGGTGAGTGCTATCATTTGCTCCCCACAGGGGATTCCATGCCCAGCTACTTTCAATGAAAAGAGTAGATCCAAGGAGAGTTCACAAAGCTGAACTGTAAAGACTGAAGGTACAGTTTTTAAATGTTATTTTCCACAGTAAATTCCTATTATGTTTGCTAAATTTGCTTCGTTTAAAAAAATCTCTAAACTCAAGTCTGGCACAAGGGGAGGGAATTTCATGCCAATGAGAATATCAGGAAGCAGACATCAAGAGAACCTATCTTGGAAAACACCTACTAAATATATTTAGTGAAAACACAGTTTAATATTGATTTGTTAACAAGTGAGAACACATTTTTTTCTATTACATTTTTCCTAAGCAATAAATTATAATACAATAAGAGATTTGATTTTAAAACATCAAGTTTAGATGCTAGATATGTAACAAAATCAAAATGAAATAAAGGGTAAAAATAATTACTTCTGATTTCCATAAGATAACATAATTAAACTCAGACAGATACACACCTTCAGTTTCATTTAATTAATAAGTGACCATTGTTTGAAAAACAATGTAGCAAATTCTGTACAACTATATATAAAGAACAAGGAATGGCTCTTGAGCCTATGGGCTTAATTTTAGGCTTGTCTGCTTACTGATTGTGTTTCTGAAACAAGTCACTGAAGATAATAATAGATTTCATGTCATAGAGCAGTCTGAGACCACAGTTATAAAGATAAAATGAAATAAACTGTATCATGTATAAAGCTTTAGTACAGTATTTGAAAACTGGTAGTTACATAATAAATAGCAATTGCAATGATCATCATGAAAACAGTGAACAGCAATCTAGTCATTTCAATATACTTGAACCTGTTCTAGACACTGCTCAACTACTAGCTAGTATTTTTGTTATAACTTGAAAAACAGTAAAGTGTTCTGGGATTGGATCCTTGCTTTGCTGCTTAACAATTAAGCTAATTGGGTCCAGTTGTTCGACATTCATTATCCTCCAAATTGCTTATTTGTGAAATGAGGTTACCAATAGTGCTTTAAAGAGTCAGCAACTGTAAAAGTACTTGGAACTTTACCTGGCACCACCTATATTCATTATTTTTTAATGTATAATATTTATACATAATTACAAAGTTTAAAAAAAAACTATACCTGGAAGAAACAACTATAAAGAGGACAATATAGGACAATATATAATGAGGGTTCAAATAATCTCTAATATTTACAAAGAGTTATAGGGAAATGGTATTTGGAAAAACTTAAAATTACATACAGAAGAATATGTGATGAATGGTTATCTTCATAATAGGAGATGCATTGCAGTCAGGGAGGAGAGCAAAACTAAAATCTTCAAGATAGGAAACCCTAGCATACATAAAAAACTCTGGAGCATAACACTATGACATTGTTTTTGGGGAGAGGAAATAGAATCAGATTTGCCAGATGGAATTTTAATGGATATTAGTCTTGCTTGTCTGCCATTCAAGCCTTCTTTCTCTTAAAATAGCACTTAAATTTCCATCAAGGAAAAGTTTACTTTCAAAGTGTGTTGGTGAGATGGGGCTGACTCAGGCATTTCTTCCTGTGTAGGAGCCAGTCTATGCAAACAGTGTGACATCTCATAGGATAGGAGTTTTCCAAGTTATGGTCTGGGAACCATAGTATCAACATCACCAGGGAATTTTTCATAAATGCAAATCTTCAGGTCTCACCACTGACCTCCTGAATTAGAAACTCAGCAATTTGTATTTAATAAGGTTTCCAGGAATTCTGCCATATACTTAACCTAACATGGCTGATATAGATATGCATTTTTTTAAATATCAAAATGTTTGTGATTATTCATCTTTCAGTGTATTCTGCAACAAATTTGAACATTAAGATTCTGGAAAAAAATTAAATTGAAATTTGCACTCTTATTCAGTTATAACTAAAGGTACTGAGGCAGAGCCTCCGCCTTTAATTGTCAACTTCCAGGTAGTTTGAGTATGTAGCAGTCTCAACAAACTGTGTTGTAAGGTAATGAGACAAAAAAAGTAGAGACAGAAAAAAAAATAGAATAATAAAACACTACAGGGAAACAATATATCCAATGTGTTTTTGAATGGGCTTTGAAGATGTTAGAGTAAGGCTTTCAGAAAATGTGACAACACACTGACCCACTATGTGACAGAGACAATGGAAACTTTTCCAGTGAGCAGATGGGGAAATACAAACTTGAAAGATAATGTATTGTTAAGACTGGCTAGCTGAATCATCTACTGTTCCTCCATAGGTTAAATGAGTAGTCAGTGTTAATCACACTTGCCCTCCATTAGCTTCTATGACTGACACCTGTGGTATAGTGCCTCCCAATGATGTGTGTATACACTGGCCCAAAGGTGGATGCATGTATAAGTGGGCACAATGTGCTTAGCAGGTGGGAATAAAATGGTGATGTCACCCTAGGAGAAGAGGTAAAGTCAAGTGGCTGATTCTTTGCTGTCTGGTTTTTCCCCTGTTCGCTAGTAAAAATCCTATGAAGATATAATGCCAAGAGTTCAAACATTCTTCTTTAGCTGCTAGAAGTGATGATGAACCTACCTGCCTAGACTGGATAATTTCAAAATATATATGCTAGGTCTTTATATATATATATATATATATATATATATATATATATATATATATATATATATATATATATAAACTTTTAAGGTTCTGGAAGGTGGGTGTAAATGTCTATTCATGTAGACTGCTGTTTAACAAGTAATAGTAAAACACACATCTCACTTGATTCTAGCTCTGTGGTCAAAACCACTTTTTTAAAAAAAGTAATTACTTTATTTTAAACTGGGGCAAGATTGGGGTAACCCCATTATGTGTTATCATAACAGAGTGGCCACCACCAACTCATCCATATTCTATTACCACAGACAATTGTTATTCTCTCCCTTCCTATTCTCCCTCTCTTTCTTTCAACCCTTTCCTGCTTGGTGTTTCAGCTCTGCAGTCAGATCAAGTGTTAGTTTTTTATCTTATCTTTATGTGTAAATAGAGTGATTAAATTATTTGTCAGATAACCATTTTTTCTCAATAGCAAAGTCATACATTGTGTTTGGCATATATATTTTTCAATTTTCTGACAAGTTAAAGTTAAAATTAGTGACTCCAAAAGTTATATAAATTAAAACATTTTAACAAAAATGAAAAATGGAATATTTTATATAAGAGAAAATCAACATTTTTTAGACATAAAATATTTAGCTCCTTAAAAAATGATACAAATTATCTGACTAGAACTCATTTCTTCTTGATTTTGCAATATTGGAAACATTTTACACTCTTAATTGTTAAATTTAAAATTTATAGGGAAGTACATAGTCTCATTTCATAGGCATTCTGGAGTAGTGGCAAATTCTTTAAATAGCTTGGTCTTCTATGTAGCAATAAACTCATGTAGTTTACATAGTATACTTTGTGAAAATTTTCTAAATATTTTTCTTCAGCAATGAAGCATTTTCTTGATCAATATAGCTATATTAAGACATTTTACAAGAAAGAAAATAGATGTCTGAACCACAGAACAAAATTTAAGGGTGAAATAATTTGGGGGAATAATATTTGAATTTATTATCAATTACAATGAGGGACACAGATGCTGACATTTAGTGTATATTTTGTCAAAGTATTAAAAAGCAAAGCTATACAAATTATACATCAAAACACAGATCATGGAGTTCTTTGGTTTGATTACAGGATTTAAAGAGTTTTTCTGTATCTTAGATATATATCAAAGTTAGATGCAAGAACAGTTGTTAGCTCCAGTAACTCAAGCAATAGATGACAGTTGGGGAGGAGGAAAAAGATGGAGGCAGCAATAACAAGTAATCATGGGACTGGAACTCATATTCAAATTCTACATGATGCATAAGTGCTGCCTGAGTAACCAAAACAGAGCAGGAAATTATCCCACAAGGAAATCCCTCAGTGCCTATAGACATGGGATAATTCATAATGTTACTCAGAATGTGTCATGGTGTATGCTTTTGCTTATTGGGTGAATGCATTTTCAGTCCCCAGTCAGGAACTAGAACTTTCTTTTCCCATATGCACAGCTCAAGTAGCATTTTTAAAAGCGCATCGATGAGTGAGGCAAATGCCCACACTGCTGTCTAGAGAGGTAGAACAGTTCAGAACGTGTAAACAAAGCACTACTCCCTAGTAATGAGCAAACCTCAGTGGGAGAAAAAAATCATGGCAAATTGAAGGGAAACAAAATCCCCCAAATAGTTCAATCTCAAAGTATACTTTGTGTAATCTGACCTTTAAGAAACTTCAGGAAAATCTGTAGGGCATTATTAATAGTATAATTCATGCCCTAGAAAATTAGGATCCCCAGTTAGTATGAATGGTATGTATCAATTTGCCAGAAAGTGGTCAACAGAACTGAACTTAGACCAGAAGACAGTGAGAAACAGAGGCAGAGACAGACAGACAGACAGACAACACACATACATACACACAGAGACAGACATACAAACACATACAAAGACCCAAATATAAACTAAATAGTTAGACATGGTTAGCTGAAAATTTAGCCAGCATTCATTTGGATGGAAAATCTAATGAGTGTTGTTGATAAAATAAGCAACAACATTCTTTACATACCACTAACTAAAATAGCTAATTTCTAGCAAGCTCTTCTACATACTTTACATTTTTTTCTGATTGAGGAAATCACTGAAATAAAAAGGTAGATGATATGTACTTTTTATACAGTCAACAAAAACAAATTATCCACCCACTTGGACTAGTAAATTTTTGACAGAGGCCTACTTCATAATTCACTGTAGATCATATGGTAATATGCATATGTATTATACATACCATGTATGTATGGCATACACATACTATGCTTGCATGAATATATATATGCACAAATGTGTTACCCATACTATATATTTATATTAATTTCTGTATGAGTGTACAAGCAGAAAACTAAACAGGAATAAACTACTGCATTTCTGTTGAAAATTAGGAGCTTGTGTGTGCACATGTGTGTAAGCGCATTTATGCTTTAGTGTAAAAGAGGAGAAAATTTCAAATAAATGTTCAGTAGAAGTTAGATTTTAACTGGAGATAAAAAATCAATCACAAAATGAGGAGACAATTTGAGTGAGGACTTTGAAAAATGACTGTGAGAGAATTTTATGAGTGGAATTCAAACAGGATCCTCTGGTCAGAGCACCATATGAAAGAGGGCTGATATGGTGAAGCTTTGTTTGGAAGTGAAACTCAATGAACCTGAAATACCACAGGCTTGGGATCAGGGGGAAGGAGCTTGTATGTGAAAGTGGCCAGTTGGAGCAAATACAGCTAAGAAGTCAAAGGGCCTGGCAATTAAGAAGTTCCTAGTAGATTGTTGAGTGATGCAGTAGAGGAGAAAATAAACTTTACTGGAAGGTAAGGAAATGTGAATAGAAACCATTACAGAATGATGTTCGTTATCTAAAACTCCTATAACTGAAAAATAAATCTAGAGTTTTAAAAATTGTAGTCATTAATACTAACCAGAGCATATGTTTACTGTAAAAAGAACTTACCTCTTTTTACAGTTCATGTACAGAAATCCATGTAATTAGAGAAATTATATAAACATTAATATACTAACAATATTAAAACTATATTAGATGTCTCTTTAATACATTAACATATAATTTGAGATTGTGAGGTTTAAGGTTTATGGTTGCTAGATATTTACAAGAATTTCATTTCATCTATTTTTTAGTAATATATATATATATATATATATATATATATATATATATATATATATTTCACATCATTTTAATCCCTGGGAGTCGCTCACCACCTCCCCTCCCTGACAGCTCCAGTTTGTCTATTTTTATAAAAATGTGACAATGTAGCTTTCAGAAGAACATTGGAAAAACTCTTTTCATTGTGGAAATATAGGAATGCTCTCTCTTTATTGTAATGTCTCATTATTTTCCAGTTAGCTTATATACATGTGTGTGTGTATATATATATATACATATATATACATATATATACATATATATGTGTGTGTATGTGTGTATATAATGTATGCAACACACATAGTTTAAGAGCAATCCTGAATGCCTGGTAATATTAAGAGTTGAATGAAATGCACAACATTGGCAGAGGTAAGATTTCAAAATAGCATAAAAGTTGCTACCATGCTACCAAAAATTGCTACCATGTTGGAGGCATAAAACCATTTCTACCTTCTCCACAACTGTGAGGCTCAGCACTATACTCAACCAGATGAAGAACTTCAATCTGGAGTAATTTCTAAGGATAATGTGACATTCCTTTCTTTGTGTAAGCCTCTCAATGTTATAGAATGTGGACAAGAATAATGAGCATGGAATAAAAAATACGTGAAAATGTTAAACAAATTGGATAGAAGTTTATGACATAGAACATAAAACAAAAATAGCTAGATAATATATACAGTTTAAGAAAGGTGAAAGTGACATAAGTTCTGTTTAATTCTTTAAATTATTTATTATCTAATGCTTTTTAATTCTTTTCTGGATCTAGGATCTCAGAATTAATAGCACTGTCAACACTCCTTTAAACATATTTTTAATAGATAATTCTAGCATTTTTTTCAAACTTGCCTGGGCATATGTGTAGGGTAAAGGTGTGTCAGTATTAAGTAGCTAGCTACACCATACTTTCTGAATAATTTATTCTTCAAGTCTAAAATGATTCAGTCATGAGTCTATCACCTTTAATTGTGATCATGAATGCTGACTAATTCCAATTCCTAGAAACTTTATTCAAGTTTTTTTTTCCATTTTTATTTTTGCATATTTTACAATAGATGATTGTATAACTGCTAATCCCCATGGGAATAACCCCCCACACCACATCTCCCCTGGTCTCTTTGCCTCCTTTTTTTTTTGCTGTTTGTCCTTGTTTAGTCCTTTAGTCTTTTTTTATTTTCTTTTTTTCTTTGATCCATTTCCTTGTCCTTGGTGAGGGTGCTATTTCCCTGAATTTGGTATAGAACGTGCTGTTTATCATTCCTGTACTGCTTTTGGAGCACCTTTGGTCTTGGTGGGTCTCATCTCCACAGTTTGTGCCTCGTTTTGTTGCTCCTTCATTCATGCTTCAGGTCTTTGGCTTTGGGGGCATGACTCCGCCTTATATTTTGGAAAAGCAGATCCTCGAAGGGACATTCATCAGCTGATGGTAGGTCTCCTCCCTTGGGACTTTGCTGTGGGACCACTGCCATTAGACAAGCCTCTTATTCTTCTTCTTTTTTTTTTTTTTTTTTTGTTTTTTTTTTTTTTTTTTTT